>CAJNDV010032825.1:23451-37707 GCA_905221635.1 Symbiodinium sp. CCMP2456
TCTCTCTCTCTCTCTCTCTCTTCTGACAAGATGATTGCACAATCGGGTTTAAAGCTCGGCATCGTGACATGGCATAAAATATGACGGTATCGGAAACATGGGCTCAGGGAATCGTTTATTCGACTTCCCTTCTGTCCAACTGGCCCAGGATCAGACGAAGATCCGTGCGGAGATGAAGGCCCTCACAGCCAAGGATGGAGGAGGCCATTGTATCATTACAACACACATACACACATTCTCACGCACTGTGCCGTGTCGTGATCGGTCACGCTTTAGTGTTTCTTGTTTGAGTGTTGAGTGTTGAGACCATGTTGGCAGGAATGCATGCTATCGCACGATTGCTTAGTGTGTGCAGTCGTGATATATTCGTCACGACTAGACTGCACTATCCAGAGCTTTGTTGAGGCTTATTAAAGCCAGGTGAAGTCAGCCAGACACGTACGTCAAGCTAACTTGGCGTTTCGATTCTGACAGATGGACTCCGGATCCTCTATTTGACGCCAGAGCGACTGGCAAAGAGCAAGCTTGCTTCCCGACGCATTTGATGGCGGACTCGTATGTCAGCGCTTGGTTGGTTTCTAGAACTGTTCCGATCCCTTCCTCGGCCCAGCTATTCGCTGCGCTAGCCTAGGTTATGAATCTCCTTGAGAAAATCTATGCCGCAGACCGACTGGGCTTGCTGGCAATTGACGAGGCCAGGGATTGCCGATGCCAATCTGTGCTGCAATGTGTCTAATTGCATCTGTACCTGCTGCAATCTGTTGATTTCGGGGATGACAGTGGCGATGAATAGATAGTGGTGATGATTCAGGCGAGGATGATGCGGAAGATGATGGCAGTGATGAGGACTGTAAAGACATGCAAGTTTGTAAGACAGGACTTCTGCAGAGAAGTCGCAACATGGGGTTCGGGTCAGGGACACGGCTTGAGAATGTTTCTGCCCGGAAGCAGCGAACGCGGGGTTGGATCTTGTAGAGCTGATGTAGGCTGAAGAGCAGCTTCGGCTTCCCGCATGATCTCG
Organism: Symbiodinium sp. CCMP2456; assembly: GCA_905221635.1. Lineage (NCBI taxonomy): Eukaryota > Dinophyceae > Suessiales > Symbiodiniaceae > Symbiodinium > Symbiodinium sp. CCMP2456. Next base: position 24,473 of record CAJNDV010032825.1, read on the forward strand.
TTTATACTCCACTGCTCAACCATGCAGATCAGGCGCACTGCATCTCACAATGGGGCCACGACTTTCGACAGGACCTGATGCTTGGGCTGCTACATACTTGTGATGCCTGGGAGATGCAGCGCTTGCAAGCCTTTGCAGTGGCATGTGGGTATTGGAACTCACCTTGCACCTGTCGAGTCGTTTCCCCGGACACAACGATTGCTATCAAGCTGCCACAACTCACGGGGAAGCGCGCCCTGTTTTCTTCGTGCATTTATGCTCGTGACCAGTTCCCAATGCTTTTTTTGTTCGGGGGGAGTAGGGCTAGGACTGATACTGCTCCTACTTTTTGCTGCGACGACGACTACTCGTACTAGTGCTAGTTACTAGTTACTAGTCGTAGCACTATAGTACTACCACCGAGACTTCAATTGCCCCACGGAGCTGCCGCCAATTTGCTGGGGTGAGAGCTGCCACGAGCAAGTGACTATCACTTGCATCCCATCCGTTCATCGATGTTCATCGAGATGGTTTTCTTGATGGAGCTGCGTTGCAGCGTCAGGATTACGAGCGCTTGGCCGCTCTACGGGTCCAGTTTCCACAAACTCCAATACTCGCGCTGACAGCCACAGCCCCTTGGCAAGACGGGGGCAGAGGCAACAAGGGTGTGAGTGTCCTTGCATTTTGGACGGCTTGTGGGTCCCTGACGGTCGGACCTGGGAATCACAGGCCCTCGTATAAACGATCTGCCTGAGGCTACTCAGACCGTCGCTGGCGACGTGCAGCGCTGCCACGTGCTTAATCGAGTGCCCTACTGGCTTTAGTTGATAAGGTCAGTACCGCACCGCTCGAATGTTCTGCGCTTCGCCGCTTGCGTTAGGGAAGTTGTCTACACCAACATTGGCGCATCACTGGCAGTACCAGCACCACCGTACTCACCAGCACCAGCCCCGTCATGTTATCGTCGCCGTCTTTGTTCGGGTTCTTGGCCCCGAGACAAGCACGATCAGCACTTGTAACACCAGGTCACTGCCGGTCGCTTCCGAGGCCTGGGCATGGCGGGTGCCGTAGAGCTCCGCGCGCCGACGGATCGACCCAACCTGTTCTATGCCGTGCGCAGCTTGGCTTCGTTGTTCGAAGCGCTTCATCCTACACGTAGCACATGCTCATGTTTCGCAAGACGGGTCTTACTTACTGGCTTGTACATTGACAACCGAAATCACTCGGTTGTGCCAGGGGTGGCTTTTGACTCTGGGAAAATGTTGGCAATGTTAGGCACAGGTTTGCAGCCCGTAGCATCATGGCCGAACTGAAAGGTGGGGACAGTTTTTGCAGACTTTGCAGGTCATCGGCCGAAGGCCGCAGCGGACGTTCTGGCAATGGTGCTGTCCACAATCCAGCTTTTTCCACGAGGCGGCCTGGCACCGGGTTGCCGACGACTCTCTCTCTCTCTCTCTCTCTCTCTTTGTCTCTCTCCCTCCTTATCACGCCTTCAACCAAGTCATGATGCCGGTGGTCCGTTACCTCTTGAAGCTTACAGGGCTGGCTTGAGTCATGACAACCAGATGTTGAACGGACTTTGGTGTCGAGATCGAGAGGACCTGATCCCTCCTTCCTTTTCTCTTTCGTTTACTCTCTCCCTCTCACTCTTCCTCCCTCTCTCGCGCTCTCCCTCTCCCTCCACTCTCTACTCATACTCCTAAATTTCAATATAGGTATAACACACAATAAATGATATTGTTGTGCTCGTATTTGTTGTTTGCTTGCTATCTATCTGTCTATCTATCTACCTATCCATCTAGCTGTCTGTTTGCCTACTCTATCTATCGACCTATCTAGCTACCTATCTATCTGCCCACCTATCCATCCATCTATCCAGCTATCTATCGATCCAGCTAAGTATCTATGTATCTATCTATGCCCTGACCCTTGTCGTCGGACCTGAACCATTTCGGGCCTCGCTGCTTTTGCTTAGCCTTTTTCAGCCGCTGGCCCAAATCTCAAATTCCACCTCCGTTTCGCCTCCCCAGCCTGCGATTGAATAAACTCGTGCTATCTGAATTTGTGTAAGGCGTCTAAGGCCCTACTAACCCTACTACTTTTGAAATCAATCTGTTCATCTATCTATCTATCTATCTATCTGTCTGTCTGTCTATCTATCTACATATATAACTCTATATATATACACACATACATACATATGTCTATCCATACACACACAAAACTAGCATGTGCAGTCGTGACAGTTGAATTGTTCCGTCTTTTGGAGACAGACGGCTTTTACTGTGCCAGATTTGGTTTCGTTCTACAGAGCATGGGTGCAGGCGCAAGCGTGCACATTCAGAGTCCCCGATTCTGTGACAGGCGGCAGACAAAGGGCGCATGGGTAAGTAGGAGAAGCAAGGCGAGCTGAGACCAGGGAAACACCACGAAAGCATTGCCGAGTTCAAAGAATGTCAGGAGTCGGATCCGAGGTACGCCTGGCCTCGTCTACTGCTTCACACGCAAGGAAGCAGAGCAGTTGCGGCAAGGCTTGGCAGAAGCTGGCGTGCCCTGCGAGTTCTATCATGGAGATCTGGATGCGTCGGCTCGCCAGAGAGTCCACTCCTCTTGGGTGGAGGGCCGCATCAGCGTGGTGGTGGCCACCGTGGCCTTCGGCATGGGTATCAACAAGAGCCTCGCATGATCATACCAAGGGTTTCGATTCATGCTTAAACTATCCTTATCTGGCCGTGTTTCGACAAGCCGAGGAGCGACGTACGGTTCGTGGTCCACGCTGGCTTGCCGGCTTCGCTTCACCATTACTACCAGGAAGCTGGCCGCGCTGGGAGGGACGGCAAGCCTGCTCTTTGCTTGCTGCTCTACCGCCCTAGCGACGTTCCGCGGCACAGCGTCATGTCTCTTGCTCATAATTAGTTTATGTGTATATATACATATACATACAAATATATACATATATATAATATACATATATATATATATATATATACATGTACCATTTTGTTTGCTAATTAGCTTTGGAGGACCCAAGCACTTCGAGAGCCTTCCACCTTGCACGCCCCCGGCTACAGAGGAACTACTACAAGCCGGCATCCTTACGAGAGCTCTACAAGGCTGCAATGTATTGTGGCTTGGACATCACGACATCACGTGTTTGCGGTGGTCAGAGGTGTGACACCTGGCGAGTCATCCACCGGAATGATTGGTGAACGGAGCAGGCAAATCTGCGGCATAACCACAGTTGCAAGCCTTCGCAAGCACAAACTAGCAAAGCACACATGTCAAAAGCCTTCTAAATATTGAGGGGGGGATTTCGCTGATTGGTTCAATACTCGAGCGTTTCATGTTTGCAATGCCTTCAGGTCACGGGAGCGAGTGTCGGCGCATGCAGATCTCGCGTCACTTTGGCGAGGATAGGTTGCAAAAGAGAGTTGCCAAAGTCTTGACCGATCCACCCTCTAGACTACTTATTGCCTTTAGACTACCCATGCACTGTAGGAGCTGCCACCTTGCGACCGTGGCTGTGACGTTTGCATGGCTGTGGCCTCAGCCCGGTCATGGGAACTGGGAACCCTGAAGTCAGGAAGACACACGCAAGATCATGTTGTCTGCAGCTGCATCGAGGCCAAGCGCTGTGACATCAGCGAACCTCCGGCTCGGAAGAAGCCGCGCCTGATGCGTCTTGGGCACAGTTCAACCAATCTAAAAAAACGGCCGCTGCTGGACCTCTAACCTCTCAGTTTAGTTCAATGAGAACTTGCTTGGGTGCTTTTCGCAACTATCAAGCTTCCCGCTTCCCCATTCTCGATTCTTGGAAACACAGGGCCACAGGGTGAGCTGTTCAGAGTTTGCAACGGCCAGAGCGAGGGCCGAGACGATGCACCTCAGTCTTGCATTCGACCCATCTTGATCGCCTCCAGCTACCGTTGCAAGGTAGACACCTCACCTGTACGGCGAACAGTATGCCGCGTACGCCTAGGTTCGAGTGGACGTGATGATGATGATGATGATGACGGTGGTGATGATGATGTTAGGGAAGTTAGATACGGCGCGCTGCCGCATTGAATCACTACAGCCTCCGAGCTGGAGATCCCAGTCAGACGTTCTTGCTTTGTCATACAACAGCGCGCTCGCTAAACGCCATACCTGGGAATTCGCAGTGGTGAAATCATTGATTGCCCTTGCATGCCCAAGTGTGGAAGTCGACAACTTCCCAGCCTCCTCTCGCGGATCCTAACTGACCCAACCCTGATTCCCTGCCGCGCTACTCACTACTGAGGCCATCGACCCCACCAGAGGCACTGACAAGCGCTTTGCGTGCTGGTGCAGCAGCACGAGGACGGCAATATGCTTGCTTGGGAGATGTTGGGAGTTCAAGTTCAAGATTGAAGGATTCTGACCTTGATAATTCACAGCTCTTCTTGTGCTTCTGCTGGGGCACAGGGCTTTCCTGAACGCAGGTCGATCTCAACCGAGACTTCTGTATCGATTCACTGAGTGTCTTGCACCAGCCACATTGCTTTGGCCGCTCCTTCTCCAAAGGCCAGGAAGAGCAACTGACACTGGCAAAGCTTTCGGACAAGGCCAGGTGGGTCGGAGATACACTTCATGATCAGGGTGGCGTAAATGTGATAGTCGATGGAACGAAATGAAGAAAGCAGAGCCAAGAAGCTCTTCTAGGTGTTCCATATTGATTCATATAGTCGTAGTAAGCCAGTGGCAACCGACTGCTTCAAAGTTGGGGCCGAGAGGCCAGCCGACCGATAAGCGTTGCTGGAAGAGCCCAGGGTCGAGTTGATGGGGGGCATTTTGATTCGCTCGATGACGGTTTGTGGAGGGAAAAGCTTCAGTCGGCCCAGAACAAGTCAGCAGAACATGTCCCATGGCCGGTTTCTTGTTCGCTTCAGGTCCAGAAAAGTTGCAAGTGGCGCGGAGAGATGGCGTCTGAGGCAGTCATGTACGTGGCACTGTCCCTGCTTGGAGCTGGCTACTTGAGGGAGGAGTTTCGGCACTCCCCATATGTGCCTTGGAGGACTAGGAAGTGACATTGGCCAGTTCAACAGCTTTCTGTCCGTTCCCTTGGGCGATCGCTCCGTTTATGATGTAACCCCGTGCCGGGAGACGAGGCGACGAATGCCTACTTGGTGGCCACCCCGAGCGCTGATCGCGTGTTGGCCGGCGAGATGGATCTCTCTGCAGAAGCTCAGGCGCTGAGCTCTCCACCAGACCTGCTTTTCAGCCCAGTAGCAACTCGGCTTAGGCTTTGAATCGTACAGAATTTCATGTAGAGACTGTAGTGCCGGCCACGAGTTACATAACTTCTTTTTAAAAGAATTGGCAGTTGAAGATGCATGATTCATGTCCCGAAGCGATATACTTCCCGATGCGATCCATCACGAGGATGCTTGTGGCGCATCCGCTGCGGCCAAAGAGGCAGTGGCTCTTCGTGCAGGTCCTGGCGGTGCGGGTGCTGGCATTCGACAGAGCCTGCGGCAACTGCGGGCACTGCTGGGGAAGTGCCCCAACGCATTGCCATGTGTGAGGGCACAGGTTGTCGATGTTCAAAGCCGGGTTCTCGTTTCATGTCAGGCACATACAATCTTTTCCGACATCGCTCCAAGCTTTGAACTGTCCCCCCAAAATCGGATTTCAATTGAAGCAGGGTGAGTGGCCGAGGCAGGCTGGGGTGCCGGGGCAGTTCGTGCTCACGGACGTCGCCTGGCAGTTCGAAAAGTTAAGCTCCGGTCAGGATGTGCTTTGGCTTCTCCTGCATATGGCACAAACACACAAGCTTAGCTCGATGTAGGGCATGCAGCGAGGCGTAGCTTGCATTCAGATGGGTTAGGCATGCCTGGATAGCCCGCACCCGCAACACTCTGCTGACAGATTAAAACGGAAGGCAACTTGTAACTTGTTAATCTTTAATTTCTTTGTAACACAAAGGCCCAGACCGTTTGCACATGTCTGCGCCAGACAGTTGGTTTTGAAGCCCGGAAGAGCACAGAGATGTTGAGATGCCCCTCAAGACCTGAGGAGGAGATCGCGGGACTTTCGGAGTTGGAGTTGCCTGGTGGTGTGGAGGAGCTGAGCCCGCTATCCGCAGTGAAGATCCTTGGCGGCGTTGCGTTTGTTCTACGGTGGATCTTGGGTACAGTACCTGGGCCGTAGCGGCACCGCTCTGTTTGGCACGAACGGATGAAGCAAAGACGCAGCCTGCATATCTTCAGCCTTCTAAAGCTTTCTGCTAGGCGAAGGCTCTACGGCGAGGCCGTCGTGGCGCACTTGAGAGATGCCTGCGGAAAGAAAAGGGCGAGCGGGGTTTGGCTTTGTTGCAAAGACGCGTGCGCCAGGTCCACAGCAGTGTATGCCTTCTGACATCCTTCTGACAGTAGATCGGGTAATCAACTTTAGTGATGCAGCTGTGGCCTGCGGCCTTCTGTCGCCATGCCTTTTCTCCCACGTTTGAGCAACACCAGGTTTGGCAACGTCAGCGATCCACGAGCTCGCCGACTTTGCTTTGCACCCTGTCGGACGAAAGGTTGCACAAACGCCAAGATGTTTGGACAAGTCATTGTTGTGGCACGGCGTTTGATTGATATCCTGAGGCAAGTGGTTGAGGCCAGGAGAATGTAGATGACCAACAAGGCACCGCTGACAGATTGAGTCACTTTCGATCCCTTGCATGTTGGGTCCGGTTTGGACAGTCCTTCGCGGTAGTCGCTTCTGCTAGAAGATGCATGCAGTGCAAGCCTCGACGAAGCCTGCAACAGGTCTCAGCAATTCCGATGTGCACGTGCATGGCCACACCTGCTGGCCAGACGGGTGCAAAGATACACCTCACAGCTCTCCGGTAAGCCAGCTCGACTTCAACAATATGTAAGGAATAGTGCGTCGTAAGTTACCAGTGCATGTCGGGCGCTATATAGTTTGCAAGTGTAGTCAAGGAAGGAGCATATCTTAGAAAATACCACTGAGTGTGCGCACAGTCTTGCTTCAATGGCAAGCTGTGGCACCGACTTCAGACTTCCAGAAACTTGGCATGTTCGGTAGCGGGGAGTTCGTAGCCCGGGGTCGTGTACCCAGGCTCTTTGGATGAAACAGCAGAGCTTGTTCGTCATCCGAGCCTTTTGTTTTGGCAGTGCAGGCACCACGACCTGCACTGCCACCCATTTGCCCTCAACTCTTTCGGTGCTGCAATTGAAGCACCTGCCACGTCCCGCGTGCTGAGACAGTAGCTCTCGGGCATTGTGCCTGTCACCTTTACAGACAAGAGGCCAACCTTGACGAAGAAAGTGCGTAATTGCCTGATAGATAGATGATGGATGATGTCTAGAACACTTCAAGTACCCTTTAGGACTCAAGACGTCGGGTGACCTCTGTCCTTCTTGCTGGCAATGCTGCACTGTCAGCAGACAAAGTTTATTGCCCTCACGTCTCAGGGAGCCGTTTTGCAATCATGTCAATCGTCGCAGCTTCCAGCCTGCCAGGCATAAGAACCTTTTGAGCACAGGCTGTCAGCAGGCCTGGGGATGACATTGATCATGATCGCAAAACAATGCACCTGCAAGGGTTTCGTGACATATTGTTTACGTAGATAGGTCCCCTTCAGGCTCCTCGGAACCGCGAGCCTCTATTTGAAGAGGCTTGTGCTTCTGCAGGCCACTGCTGACTTCAAAGTGATCGCAGCTTAGTCACAGCTCAAGTTCCAAACGGTTGCTTGCATGTTGTCCGCACAGCAGAGGGGGTGCGTCTGGAACCTACAAAGTAGCTCGAAGTGAGGTGTCGTTTCACACATTGGAAGCTTGGCATCCGATGCCTGACTTGTACGGCAAAAAGCAGTGGGGAATGGGGGTCACTGCTTGGCAACAGGTCTAGGTGCATGAACGATAGTACTTTTGGCACGGCACCATACCAGATAATTACTTCTTATCGGCCAGAGCATCGTGCACCTTGTCCATGATGGGTACTGTCGGAGATGCGTGTGGACGCTCGGGCTCCAGATCCCCAGACAGCCGGCTGCAGCGCCTGTCCTGCAGATCTTGCGGCACGAGGTCTTGGAATTAACTTGGGAGATTCAGCCGGTCAAACACATGTAGGACTGCCCGAGCGGTGAGTTTGCAGCCTTCTAACTACACTCCTAAACCCAACCCATTGCCGAGCGTCTCGGCACTTTATGGTCGAGCTGTTTTTGAATCGTTCGTGTTTTGCAGCCCTGTGTCAGGCAGCCTTTGAATTGCCTGACCGGAGGCAGTGCATGGCAAATGGTGGGGTCCTCAACCGACTTGCGGGAAGCCCATTTGCCCCTGTCTGCATCGCCCGAAGCTGCAAATAAATTCTGTGACTCGGACACTGCACTAGTCTGGTGTTGCATTTGTTGACGCTACTAACTCTACTAGCTCTCTGGCCCACGATGAGATATCGCTACTCATTGTCGGTGATGTGCCTGCGGTCCTTTGTGTTGCTGTTAACTCCATTGGGGCGATTGTTGCCACTGCTAGCACGGTCTTCATACAGCTGATTCATGCTTTCGGTCATACTATAGCTAGGTGTTTGTTGCTGTCGCTAGTTCTGCTGGAATGTCAACTACGACTACCATGCCCACCGCCTCGACCTTCACGTATCACGACGGCTCCGATTAGTATTCCCACGACGACTGCGCAGGTTAACATTCCAGCTACTCCGAGACTAACATGAGTGTCGAAGTGCGACATGCATATATATATATATAAACGTATACCTGTTTATGCGAAGTTGTTTAGGAAGTTAACAGCCATAAATAGCAAGTATCGAAATGAACGAGCGCCATCGCTACCGTTACCCCTTTGCCAGGCCGAGCCTCGAGGAGGCAGCCCCGAGGTGGACTGCGACTACTCGTTGAGGGCCGTCACAGCACTAGTAATAATAGTAATAATAGTAATAATAGTAATAATGGTAATAATGGTAGTTATAGTAATACTAGTAATAATAGTAATAATAGTAGTAATAGTAGTAATAGTCATAATATTCTATGATCTGAAGGCTTTGAAGGCCGTTTAGCTCCATCTGTGGAACTGTGGCTTTATATGGCTGCTAGCTACTTTAATCTCCTATGCAGCATGTGGGGTAGGGGGGTTGCCCCTTGGCGTGCGACCAACAAATCATCCCTTTCTGATGCGGCAGATCGACGACAGCACTTCCAAGCTGCATGAAGAGCTCTCCAGCCAAGCTCTCAGGAAGAGGCAACGGCATCGTTGACTATTCGCCATGTCTTTGCGGATTCCTTGCACGTTGTAGCATGGCGAGTGCACAAAGCCCAGTCCAGCAAGGCAAGTTTTCCAGACGCTGGGCAACAGAGGAACAGTTGATGCTGACCACGAGAGGCAACGACAACCCGATACTCCAGACCATCTCACGGCCTTGAACCACAGCCCCTTGAGACATCGGAAATCCATGAGCCAATGATCGAAGCTTACGGGCAAGCAATGCTTCGAAGCGGAGCCGATTCCCGAAAAGCAGAATCCCGAGTGCTGAAGCTCGAAGTACCTAAGTACCCCGTGCAGGAAGCCTCGGCCGATCCGAAGCGCTTTCCTTTATTCTGGTTGGCCGCCAAGGTGTCGCGCCTGCCGGCAGCCCCGGGTGTCACTGCTTAGAGTTCGACTCCTGGTGGTGCTGGCCTCGGATATTCTCGGGGCTCGCAGCCAAAAAGCCAAGTGACCGCTCAATACCGAGCTATCGTGTCAAAGACGATGCGAGAATTTATAAAGCTTTGTCAGACAACACGGCCTTGTTAATTAAATTGACTCTCTGTATTGAGACGGCTGAGAATTCCCTCGTCCAGCCTTGGCTCTCAAGGTATCTTACTCGACTGCTCACCCGCGGACCTCGACTGTTCTCGCTTGTTTTGCCCGAGAGACCATAAAGTCGAAAGCCTTTGTATTACTGTTCTGCAAACGAAAATGCCTGGAAGATGCCACCCTAAAGCATGACCTTGAGTCTTGGCATCATCCGCCCTCTGTCCTCTCAGCAACCCCAGGAATGAGGGCAAGCATCGGCGCTTCGTGTATATAAGGCCGGGGTCTCGGATGGAGTAGGCAAGTCTGGGCAGTCTACTCGCAAAAAGTGATGCTTCCAACGGATATGATATTCGAGGATCTTCACCCAGCCGAGTGTAGGGCAGGCAAGGCAAGAGGGCTCATCCGTCCATCCCAGCCGAACAGCAGGTACAGCATTACGGAAGGAGCTTTTCAAATGGCCATCGACGAGGTTGGGAAGAGTAGCTCAGAGCTTGTGGTCCTGTCACTGCCGCCACCTGAACGGAAGACATATCAGTGGGCGAACTCTTGGTTCTGACGCAGAACTCTGCTACCCTTGCCTTTGCCAAAGACCGCTTCGTGCAGTTGTCGAATCGCCATAACAGCCCAGAGACAAGCTTAATTTAGCAGCAGATAATATGTGAGGGCCTGTGAGATCTTGTGAGGATAGCAATCTATATCACGTCCCGGTGGCCTATGGTGCACGGACCGGAGAGGCCCTCAAACGGGTCAGGACTTCGTCCGGAATTGATTGGTGGGTTTCTGTCCATACCCTTGTTTTTTTCCGATGCACTGGCATGCGAGCACTTATACGAAAGATCAGAGAGTCTGTTGCAGTCAAATGGGGAGAAGCCGCAACGGGAGTTGCTGCACCCGGCAATCGCTTAGTGTCAGCAAGGCAGCATCCAGCGGATGTACGTGACCACTGCGACGTGGGGCTAGGGGAACTGTGATGCTAGTTGTATTCGTAACGATAGCACAGTCAATTCTATACAGGGTGTTTGTAGATCGTGAACAAATCTGCGCTGGGTCAATCTGAGACAAACTCTTCTTTTGTTTGTGACCGGTTTGCTCACTGGTGGGAGATGGAGTGTCGTGTAGCAGTGTTCATGGAGGCCGCCAGGCCGCAGCTTCCTGGCATTTGCCTTCAGTTCCTGACAGTGACATCATACAGAAATGGGCACACTCAAGGGGGTATGGCCTGGGCTGGATGCGGGGCAAGATGCTCGTTTGTTTTCACCGATACATCATGCATGCTGCTAGGTCAGATGCTCTCCCAAGCACGATGAAACGCAAAATGCTGTCGAAGCTTTGCCTTTCCACTGCATTGTTGGTTGCTGCCGGTACAGGTACATTTCTGAAATCAGAGAAGCCGACCATCATGATTCATGATGTTGACTTGCCTGCTGCTGGAGGCGGTGACCGTTTGGGATTTGCATGTCGGCGCCGAAGTAGACATCCTGGGGCGGATGACAACGCTGCCGTGCACCCAAGCAAGTTGCTGCTAGTTTCTAGATATTAGCCAATGTGGTGAAGGTGTTGGAGCCGGCATCAACTGACCATTGGGAGAAACGAATTTGGCAGATCGTGGCAGTGAGGCAGCGATGTTCGCAGACCACTGCAGAGTGGAACAAGTATTGGGTGTGGCCCCAAGCCTTCACAGTCTGTCCGCAGACTGACCTGCTACCTCAGACGTGCTCCTGCCGGCGCTACTGTACCTATCTGTACCTATCTTCACGAACCGATCATGTCCCGTCGCCCGAAGTGCCGGCGCTTTAGACATCTACATCGGCATACGTACACATCCATGTGCAGATGTACACATACATCCACACACACACACACGCATGCATGCTCTCACACGCATGCGCGCACACACACACACACACACATATATATATATATATATATACATATATGTATACATATATATTTATTTATGTATTTGCTTATATAAGCACACACCAGTGCGTGCATGCAGGCATGCATGCATGCATGAACCAGCGCAATGCATTGCGGCGTTGCAGGCATCGTTGGAGCACCTGTGTTTGCATTAACATGCCATGAAATTTGTCCGCAAACTCTCTAGCACATACACCTGCGTGTCGGTGTAAGCGTGTGTTCCCCTATCTCCCAGTTATTCCACTTATTCGCTGTTGCCACTTCTTTCATTTATCTTGTGTGTCTCGGAGCTTTCAGCTATTCGTTCAGCAACGTGTGAAAGCAAGCTTCGATCGACAAAGTTATTGCCGCTATACTCTGCAGGCCGACCGGCTCATCCTGCTGAGAAATCGGCTGGCAGAGGCGCGCTGAGGTATGCAGAGGGCTGTCTGGAAGCACAAGGGCATGCTGCCGTAGCAGCCTCCGAGCAGAACTATATAGCTTGATTGATAGGTGTTTAGCAGAAGTGTGGCATTCCTCTCTCAATGCCAGCTGCGCTGCAGGAACTGAAGAAGTGCGCCTGGCAGTGAGCTATGTCCTGACGGTGTTCAAACAACGACAGATCCGCTGTCAGAGAGGGGATGTTGCAACATTTGTGTGACATGTGCAAACCAGCAAAGCACAATAATTTGTAAGCACATGAACTGCATTAACTTCCTCTGCGGCATGCACAGCGCGTGCTGTGCAGGTACGACACGCGGAAGAATGACCCATGGCTAACATGGCAGAAGGCAGCTGTCGGTGTGTGGAGACCCTGTTTTACTAGCATCGGCACCCTTTTTGTTAACTCCGGCCCCACTCATGTGGTCCTATTTGACTCTCACCGGCAGTCCGACACCTCATCTTGCTGTGCGTGGCGTGGCGTGCTGTGCTGTGGGGGTTGAAGATGACAGAAAAACACTGTCCACCATTTTGGTCACGGCTTGCCAGGGAGCAGCGAAATGGTGCTGAAGCCAGTCACCTTTGAAACTGGGGTACGAAGCATGCAGCAAACTCAAACCGATAAGTGAAGCTGGGTTTTCCGGGCAATCACCTGCATGGCTTCGGCAAGCAACTTGGAGAATCCGAACGGCTTGAGTCGAAAGGCTAGGACAGGTCCGGCACATTGCAAACACAGCCGGCATGCGAAGTTGAGAATCTCTCAGAGGAAGAGGTTCGCCAAGCAAGGAACCCTTTCAGAAGCTTTCGGTGAGTGTTGGGGTTTTCGCTTTATTCGTGTAGGCTCCGTTCCGACCCCAAGCAAAACCTCATCAAAGAGCGGCTAGTCGAAATGAATGCTATCTAAAGTAATCGGGGAAGGGTTGGGTGAGTTTGCTGACACTTAGTATACAGTCCGTCGGGGAGTAGACCTAGAGTTGGCGGGCGCAAAGAGATCAGGGGGAGTATGGGGTGTTACCGGCACACCACCTGGAGTTCATCCCTGCATCCTTACCAGCATCCTACAATGCTTTAATATGCATATATGTGATTGTATGTGAAGGTTGTTCTAAAGGTCCTCGTCTACGGTTTATACAAGATCGGCAA
>CAJNDV010032826.1:12142-28575 GCA_905221635.1 Symbiodinium sp. CCMP2456
GCAGCAGCAGCAGCAGCAGAAACAGTTGCAGCCGCAGTGGTAGCCGCAATAGCACCATTAATAGTACCAGCAAGAATACAGTACTAGTACCTCGTAGATCCGGGTCGAACATTCAAGGTTCTCTTTGGACGAAGTCTTCGATGCACCAAAGACGGGAGGATACGTGGCAGTGCCCGGATTTGAGAGGTGCGGAGTGGGCTTGAATGAGTCAATAACATCTAGATGTTGGAGCTTAACTCGAGGTTTCATCTCCCTGAAGCTACAATACATCCTACTTTGCCGGGTCTTCTGTAGGCTAGTTAGTGCAAGCCGGCTCCAGTGCAACATGAAGCTTCTTTCCCCAGGTCAGCGTTCAGTTCGGGGAGCGTCGGTTTGCGAATCTGATAGTGACCTGATAGCGAGGGCTCTGTATCCACTGGTCAGTTTTGCATCCATGTCGTGTGCCATGTACATCAGCGAACACACGAGGACGGATTCTTCTTCACTCTGAACCCAGAGCCCCGGTAAACTTAGCCTAGGCATGTCTAATCCCTCTGCACAGAACACCCGGAGCCGTACATGCAGCAAGATACAGCTGAAGCACTGCAGTGCAACAGCAGAGGCTTCAAGTCGCAAGGTCAGAGCCCAACATGCCAAGCTGGCAGAGGACATCAGCCGCACCGAACTGTCCGGCAAAGCGGGGTTATTGCAGTCACAGGCTTAAGATGAGATGGAAGAACCCAAAGCCAACAAGGGAAGCGAACAGTCTTAGACCTTTAAAGTTTAAACCCCAGAAGACGAAACAAAAAGCAGTGGCACTTGACACTCTAAAACGAGGACTCGCCAGCCCGGCTGGTCGAGATCGAAGGTACTGAAACATTGAAAGCGTAACTACATCCGAGAGCCCACGACAAGAGTTAGGCCCCTGGCCCTAACTGTCACAAACATTCTCAAAGACTGCACAAAAAGCATCCCCACGCGGCCTGATGCACCTTAATCCTGATAGCTCCCAGTGCGCATACCGTTTAAGTGCCCAAAGGAACTCGACTGGGCAGGGCTAGGCCCCTACTGTCCCAAAGGGGCATCAACATCGAATCTCCTGAAACCCCGCAAGTTGAAATCTTGAGCCCTAAACCCTAAACCCTAAACTCCGAAGCTCCAAGCTTCTGAGACAGGTTTGAATCTCCGAAAGACAAGAAGATCCCTGTGCTGGCGAAGGCTCTGGTTTCGGTGCGCAGCGGCCAGCATCAAACCACATGGAAATTGCCGCAGGGATTTGGGGCTGGGGATCATATTTAGGATCATTTCGAAGCTATATACATCGAACTGTAGCTGCAGGAACACAGGTTTTGGAGTTCCGAGATTGGTGCGTTAGAGTTCAGACTTTGAGTTACCAAGTGTTTTTGCATCGGAGGGCATGACTTGAGGGCTCAAACATTTGGGGCTTAAGGGTGCTGGGATTTGAACCTGCTCTTTGCTTTCGTCTGAGCCGTCGGACTTACGGTTTGGGATTGCCAGGAGATGGCTCCGGCAAAGTTCTCAAGTCGAGTTTTTGGCAGAAAGCGCGGTGCTGTTGTTAAGTTGGCACAAGCTCCTCCTCATCACGGGATCAAGGGTTGAAAGCGGGCAGCTTATAGCCATCAAGCCGTTCCAGGACGAAGGTGTGAAGGTGCTGGACAAGAGCACGCCTGAGGCGCAATGCGCTACAAGCTTGTTGTACTGGGACTTCCTAAGGGCGCACAGGCATTAGGTAGTTGAGACATGAAGCGTTTGGCCCCACCGTCCCCAAATGCTGTCCAACGTGGAAGCGTCACACCCGGTGCAGGAATCAAGCTGAGCTCGGACTTTGGTCTTGAGACTGGGTTTGGGCCTGCGAAGATTCGGACCATGAGTGGCCCGGGGTTATTCGACAGTTACGGTGCAAAGGACTTGTAGTACTTGTAAGGTTCGGAAGCACCAGCACTTCCTTCCTGCCCCGCTGCAGCAGCTCCTGAACCATTACAAGCCGTGGTTCAGAATTCGGGCTGAAGGCTCGCAACCCACGAGGCTGGGGTCAGAGAGCCTCCCCAGTCCTTGAGCTGGCCTCTTCCCAGAAGCCTCAAGGCCTGCGACCTCACTGACCCTCGTCTCCACACGTGAAGCTTGGATCCTACGCTGAATTCAACCTAGAAGGCAGCCAGCCCTGAACTCCGAACCCCATCAACCCTCAACCATGCACGCCGCAAGCCCCAAGCACTGTAAGCAGACATACAATGCCTACCCGTCAAGGTTTTTTCAGCCAGAAAAAAATGACGCTTACTGTGCCACGGACCACCGGAACGAGAACCACGGTTTGAACCTCGCTCTAAAGAACTCAAAGAGAAAGCTTAGGAAGGTTACGAACCCCAAAGGCTCGGCAAAACCCACTCACATGTTTTTTAGCAGCCCCAATGCAGGTCACCTTCGGATTGAACGTGAGCCCGGTCTTGCTTTCTGTGCTTGACCAGATGGCAAAGGAAGTGGAGGACATTCCTGACAAATCTGAGGGCCAGTACCAGATACACCAGTGATGTATCCCCCATGCGCCCGGCTTCAGGATTGGAGGACCCTATGTAGGCCTATCCCTCGGGCGGTCGTCAGCATTAAGCGAGCAAGTGAACTCGGAAGTCAGACAAAATGGCTCCGGGTTTTTCCATCGTGTTCACATGGTTCAGTGAGCATGTGGGCTGTGGTTTCGAAAAATGTCGACGAGGAACATGAGGATTCGAGGGGCCTTCGAAACGAATACAGGTTTAGGAGTTGGGTGCTGCAGGTCTACTTGAATGCGCAAGGAGTTCCCCACAGCAGTCCGGGTCTTGAGCTCGCCTTCAACGTCAAACGCCCACAAGATGCAATACTCCTCCATAAACACTTCAGCAGAGGCACCCGGACCACACCAACAGAATACCGCACATGAGTTGCAAGAATCTGCATTGGCTGGAACAAAGTCGTAATTCACGGGTCTCCTGACAGGAACATTCCAGAGTGCCTAAGCATTGGGACTGGACTTTTGAATGCCACGATGCTGCAGGATTTCAGAGTTGAAAGTCACCACCACAAGAGCAGGAGCCAATTCCTATCCCTACCGGAAGACTCTCGCATTGAGCTTTGAAAACCCAGACCGAAAGATTACGCCCTTGGTGTGAGGAGCGGGGAGGCTTGCCTTTCCGGCAGCAGACGATTTAAGGCCAGTTTGACATCCGCGCAACTCCTCAGCTTGTGGGTTCGGAAGGTAGTCTTGAAGCTGATGTAAGCAGATTGTGATTGACCCGAAGAGATTTAGATGCGCGAAGAGTAGATGCAGTTGCTATTCGTTTAGGAGCTGGAATGGTTTGGAGTATGTACTTCTTTCGCCCAACCCCCCTTGGAGCTTGAGCCGGATCCCACAAATCATCTCGCAGTGTCCAACAAGGGTAGAAGGGGTTGTTGCAGGGAGCTAGAAGTTGGGAGGACTTTTTCGCACGGATACTTCCTCCAGTTTGTGGTGAAAGGGGTGTCTGTGAGTCAGGGGTACATGTTTCGAGTCCTTACAAGAAGCATCACCCGACTAAGGACTTACGCTAGGCTCCCTTATCAATTTACTCTTGCGTTGAGAGGTTGATTCCTGGAGTTCAGAGTTCGGAGGGCTCTCTTTTCTAAACGAAAATCAAGAATGGATAGATAATGAATTCGCTTATGGGGCCCACTTATGGGGGTTAACGTATATAACATATGTACATTTATGTATGTGCATACACATCTGTATGTGTGCATTTATATAGTATACACACACACACACATTCGCAGACATGCTTTTTCGTCGTATTGGGTTCGGGCTTCGGGGTCTGGGGTTTCGAATGGACTTTGATCCAAGGCATCGGCCTAAGCAGCGCAATGCCAGTCCCTCAAGCTGGGCGATTTTCCCTGGACTCGCACCCTGAATCTCAAACCCTATATCCTGCAGCCTTGGTGCCCCCAGGTCCAAACTCCTTCGAAGCTTCGGTCCTGAGTTAAGGGTTTGGGGTTCTGCAGACTCTCAACCCTCCAAGCTCAAACGCTGAGACTCAATCCTGAACCCGAAAGCCCTGGCTCCAGCATGCCCCAGCTGGGAGCTTCAGGAAATGCCAAGGTACCCACCCCAATACCTAAATCGTAAACCCAATTCAAGCCGCAGATGCCGTCAAGCTCGGAAGCGTCCCGAGCGCGATGATGAGCAGATCCCTGGACCTAGCGATCCTGAGACAGTAGATTTCAAGGATCTAGGGGAAGATTAAGAGGACCACTGTTTCTTCTTTTACCACGGGTCTTGGGGCCAAGGCTTCAAAGACCTGAGGATGGATATTGAAGAAGAGACAGGGTTCTAAATTCTATAAACCCCGTGTTCTTCATTGTCTCGGTCCTCTTAATTTCCTCTTCAAAGGATTACAGGAATCAGGCCCTTGGTAGTGGGGTCCGAGTTGTGGGGCTCCGGGGATGTTGCTTGCTTGCTGGCGCCCGTGAGCACTAGTCTGGCACAGCACAAGCGCAAGATTCAGCTCTGAAGGTTAGCCCGAGATACTGTAGGAAACTGGACAGGCAAGTTAGAACTTGGGGATTTGTTGTTTTTGGGGGGCCCCAGAGAATGGTTGTCTTGCACCATGAACTGCGCTGGCTGACGCAATGGTCTCACGCAGTGCTTGCACATGGATTGCAATCTTCTTAGGTTTCTTTTCTTTGTTCAAGCGGTGGTAAGGTTTAGGGTCAAATTCAGAGCCTCTTGTCTCAGCTATCAAGTTCGAATGCTTAGTTGTCTTCGTACGAAGAGCAGCATTCAAGGTCAAAGTTACAGCTTCAGTGCAGGAAAGATGTCAGTACACCCTGGATGCTAAAGGTCAAGAGTCCAGAAACTCCTGACCTCCGGCCGTTCGCGCATTACTTACACTCGTCGTTGGATTTTGGAGTACTTTGAAGATGTACTGAGCAATGTCAGAAGGCCACCTTCGACCCCGGTTGGCGAAAACCTACAGTAATTTTAAACGCTATTATATACCAGCCTGTACATTCAGGAGCACTACCGTGTAGCAAGACTAGGAGTTCAAGATCTCTCAGCAACCTTCACCCTCGGAGTTTTCGTAGCCGGTTGCATATGTGGGCGCCAGCAGTGGATTTCGGATGTCCCCAGGAGGACGAACCAAAAAGCCTCCAAGCCGCCGATCTGGGAGATGTTGCGGAAGAAACCCTCAATAGGGTTTTGGGGTTTAGGAGTTAGGGCTTAAGTGTTGGGTATAAGCTGAGGATTTGGATTCGAGTTCTGAGGCTTAGGATGTAGGATGTTGGGTTCAGCTTGTTGGGCTATGGGTATAGGATGCAGAGCTTCGGGTTTGGGATTTAGGGTTTGCGCGTAGGAGTTGGGGTATTGCCTTCAGTAGGATTCTGGGCCGTTGCTTTAGGAGTATTAGCAGTAGTCGCAGTTCAGCAGATGCTGCGAAACATAAATGTGCTGAAGAAAAGGTCCGAGAAGATCATGATGCTGCCTACGGAAAACGATTGCAGTTTCCACCCCAAAGAATGTCATGTCTTAAGCAGGACCAACTTGTCGAAAGAATTCCCGTAGAATCGAAAACTGTTGAAATGACTTAAGCATTGTGTGATTTCGGGCACCGCACTTTGGCTTCCTCCTCCAGCCTCAAAAATTGCACGGCAGGTCGCTTCCTAAGCGAAACGTTTTCCAGAGGCACTATAGACACTAAGTCATGGTCTTGGGGTTCAGTCGCGAGGGGCTTACTTCGGATTCGCAGCTGCTGCAATGTCTCCCGTTAGCATTTTCATCGGGGCTTTAGCCACTCCACTACTAACTATGTAGATAGCACCATTTGATTGCTGTCTCACCGAGCGCGAAGGATCTGAGGGCATCGGGGGCTGCAGTATAGAATCCCGAAAATGCTGGCTCGCATTTTACGTCGATATATCGAAAACAAGTTCCAACACAAGTGTCTAACGTCCATTCTTTATTATGGAACTCACTTGCTTCAGGGCCTAATTGGACGGCAGTCGAACTGCGGAAAGACCCCCGATCTATCCCGGATACCTAATCGCAGCTCTGCCTGTCCGTCAGGCCAATTTAAACTTGCAGAAGTGAAGGTTTCGGAGGTCCTGCTCCAGAGTCTAGACCCGTATAGCTGCTCATTTCGGGTTTAGGGTTTAGGGTTTAGGGTTTAGGGACCCTTTCTCAATAGCTTTGCTCAGGATCCTGGAAATTGGATTCTAGGATTGTAGCGTCCAACTATGCCTGCCTGGGTTTTAGGGTTTTAGGGTTTTAGGGTTTAGGGTTTAGGGTTCCTTCACGGATTGCAGGGGCCAGGATATGAGGCTTCTGGGCTGAAGCTTGTGCAGCTTAGGCCCTAGGTGTTGGACCTCTAGATGAAGCCCTATAGACCCTAAACTCTTTTGCCTAAGCCCGAAACTCAGGGCTAAGGGTTTGGGATTTGCTAGGATTTTCTAGCGTTTCAGATGCCTGGCAGTTGCAGGATGGGAGCTTTGCCAGAGATTGCTTCGAGGGTTTAGGGTTTAGGGCTGAGGGTTTAGGGTTTAGGGTTTAGGGTGGCTTGCTATACGGTTTTATATGGATTACGGAGTCTCGTCTAGTGGCGCAGTGTTGAAGTTTAGAATCGCAGACTTGGAAACACTGGTTTTCGGGTGTGAGGTTTGGGGAGCTCATCAAACTATGCAGCCTAAGCTTGTCAGCATGTTGGACTCATGTAGTGTGCTGCTATACGCTGCTATACAGTCGACCTTGCAAACCTGACATCTAAGCTCAAAGCCTAGAGCGAAACAAAGCAGGCCGATAGTCAGCAGGGACTCTTGGTGAGTGCCCCCTCGCCCCTCTGAGGACAAGCTGCTTAGATGCCGCAACCTAGAACATCTAGAACCGACGGAGTTTTCACTGCTCTTGGGCAACACTTGCAGAATCTTCCCTGCCCGAATCGACCCTGATCCCTAATTCCTCAGAAGCTCAATCCTGCTTTCTTTTGCTTAATGGTCCTCAGACGAACTGGGCGGAGGGCGCCTCTTCCTTGGTTGCCCTTGGGCTACCTTCCATATACCGTCCCGAGACGGGCCACCGAACCAGCTTCAATGTGCGAATCGGTCTACGGTTCTTTAGGTGTTGGTATCTCCTAAGGCATTCGAGTTGTTCAGGTGTTCGTGCCTAAGCTTGCATTACTCAGGCATGGTTTGCAGGTCCAGGGCTTGCAGGGGTTTCCCGTTGCTTGTGGTGGCTGTCTTTGAGGTTATTTAGGGTAGTTTCATTGGCACTTAGGGTTCATGCGTTCTGCAAGGTTGACGGGTCTAGCTCAGGACAAATTTGTAACGTGTGGCCCGTGTCACACAAATTGTCCAGGATGCTTCAAATTTGAAACCTGCTGTGGGCTGCGCATGAATAGAACCCTTAAGCTCTGCTTGATATGCCGGAACCTGAATTCAAACTCCATGCTTGCAGTGCCTTAAATCTGGTTCCGGCACAATCCTGAAGACCGGAACCTTAAACCCTAGGCCGGTTGGGGCTTCTACAGTAGTAGAAGGAGCAGAGCGAGCCTTGAGCCGTTGGCTCAATCTTGTACGCGATATTGACCCGAGCACAGGATGTGTACAAACGACTGCAAGGGTCTAGGACACTACTACGATACTACGTACTATACTACTCTTAGGCTACCACTAGCTACACATAGGGGTAGTACTACTTAGGCTGAGGCTTTTGGTATTCGATCGATTTAGAGTAACGGCTAACTAGTGATTAGGTCTGGCCGGGTCAGCGTAAAACATACACAGTGTTGAGCTTCGTTTCGTGCAACCTCCTGCCGTGAAAACTCACCCAGCAATGAATAAACGATTCCCTGAAGAATTGCGCAGGATCCCGGGTGTCTAGGCTGAACTCATGGAGGACTAAGCCACAGACTAAACCCAAGACATTCAGCATGATCATGGTTTCTTGATGTTGGGGCTTTTCTCGAGTTGAGAGATGTCACTGTCAAACCTTTGGGCAGGATTTGAGGGGCAAAGGAGGGACTACCGGCTCAAGCCCCACGCGAGAACCTAGAAAGCGCGCCCAAGAGCCTGCAGACAGGGACACGAAGTGCTAGTTCCATAGTAGAGGCTTCGAGAGCCAAATCCTTTCGGGGGCTCCTGCACCTCAACCGCTTCGACTCGACTATATTTTCAAGACTTTTCCGGTAAATCGTTTGAAGAGGTGTCGGGCCACTGAATCCAGCAACCTTCGCCAGCTGCTGACTGGTGTTTGACGAAGGCCGCTTTCAATCCGCTGCTTTTTAAACCGGACGCTTCAGCGGTGTGTGTGCATGGACGAAGGATTAAAACAGAAGTGTTCAACCCCTACTGTCCCACGAGCAAGGCCAGCATGCTGGATCCTGGAATCCAAACTTGCCCAGAAGAAAGCGCGCCAGCTCATCGTTGTCGAAACCATCTAGACCAGGTGCAGTGCAACGAGGCATCTGCAGAGCCTTGCATCGTCCTCGACAAAACCCCTTCTCACCTCAGCTTTACTATCTCATGATGCAATGCCTCTCATCAAAGACAGTTTGTGGCTTCAGAAATACCGCAGCCTTGAATGCTAGACTGCTAGACCTCAGGCACCGTTCAATCCGCTGCGCAGCCGGGAAAGGAATATGTTTCAATTTGCTGGACCCCAGCGCAAACCCGCGATTCAATCCCGGGGTCCACCACCTAACGTCGCAGGAGTTCGGGCGCACGGGCGTGAGAGGCACACAACTAATTGCCTAGAGAACCTTTCGCCCGAGCGCGAAGCTCTTGCGATTCGGGCAGTCGTCTCAGCAGGATACTGGCCTGGACAGCAAGCTTTACCTTTCGTTTAGGTACTCGCCTGACTTGAGCGGGATACGTTACTAGAGAAGGGGACTCACAGAGGCTATATTGTTGACGTTCCGTTTAAGGGTTCCCGAAGAGAAGCTTTCAGCTGATTCAGCTTGGGTCGCATTATCTCAATCTTTGCACGAGAAGGTTCCGGCTGGATCCTCCTGCCGGGATGGCAGCGACAGTTTTGAGCTCTGCAGCTGGACCCTGTTCCATGACCAAACGTGAGGAGGCTTCACAAGCACCTGAAGCAACGCCCATGTTGCTTCAGTCTGGTATTCAGTATCCAGTGTTCACGGTTTAAAGTTTAACCTTTCGAACCATATGCACTCGTTTGGCCTGGACATGACTTGGGGAGATTTTCAGTGCCCAGGCACTGCCAGGCATTTAGGTTCAGGGCTTCGAGTTCAGGGATTTGGACTGCGGGTATGTTACGTAGCACTGAAACTTGTTGTGTTCTGGGATGCGCAGAATGTGCAGTTACAGATGCTAGCTATTCCTACTGACCGCAGTTGAACGTTACTCCCTGTTTGTCTCAAGCGCCTCCTGCCGCCTCACTTCATTGTTTTTCCAATTCGGAGTGCAGTTTTTGATGCTATGTGACAGGCTTCGCACTGCATAGGTGAGGGCCCAGGACAAAGGGACAAAGGGACGAGTACTCTCGAAAAGTGCAAACTTTCTAGTCCAACCTGTGTCCGCTGCCGTTTTGGTGCGGTGGTTCGGGCATCATTGTCCTGTTTGTAGGCCTTCAAATAAGGCAAAGAACGTGTCCCCTATGCCTGGACCTTCCAGGTTTGAGATGCATGCGCGCACTCTCTTCTCGGGAACGGCCGGTCCTCTGACACCTGAAATCAGAGTAGTCTGACTTAATCTGTTCACAGACCCAACCGATGTAAAAGGCACAGGCTGACATACATGCTTATGTATAGAGGCAAGTGAATGTACATGTACCAGTGCAGAGGTACGTGCATACACGTTTGGGTGGTCAGGTGGTTAAGAGCCATGTGCAGCTTATTGTAGCGCGGCTTTTCGTAAACTCAACCCTAACCGCCCTAACCCATAAACCCCGACAGCTCTGAACGGCCTAGGTTACACCACTGAGCCCAAATCCCATCCCACTAACCCGATACACTGGAAGACCTCAATCCGACACTCCCGCCGTGGGAGCTTTCCAATATGAAATAATGCCCTTTCTCTCAAAGACTCCAAGACCATGGAATCAAGATAAAAGCCATGCTTCGTGTAACACTTAGCACGAGTTTCTGGCGAATGATGCCAAGCATGTTGCTTCAGCTTCACACCAACTCTCCCACTTTGCACTGTATCGGTATTTGGTCCCAGAATCCCAAACACGACATATGGGTGCTTCGAGGGTTGGTACAGAGTGCTGTTTGGAGTCTTCTTCTTCTCAGAAGTTCGCCGATCAGGCTTACGGGCGATTGTGCTCCATAGTGTACAGGAAACTGTTCAGCAAGATGCCGTACGGTTGAGTAATGTTCTATCTGTTCAGGATAAGAGCTTCGAAACCAGAGGAGAACTCAGATGTAACATCCTATCTGGGTGGCCTAAGTCATCATGCAAGGATTTTCGCAGGCAAGGCCAAAGGTTCAAACGCTGACCCTGATTTTGAAAGACTAGGCCTTATCATACACGTCATATTTTAGATTCTGCAAATAGGAATCTCTTCGTGAGTGCCGGAAACTTCGAGCAGCCTGCCGTCATACCCCGCATGCACCTCGCAGCAGCGGACAAAGTGAAGCATGGCACTCTTCATCTGCAGGGGAATCCGAGCTGCAGCTGGCAGTTTTGCGCCAACTCAATCAAGAGCCTAGGGGCCTTAATAATTAGAATAGGGTTTTGGGGCCCCTTATACTACAGTTATAATAAGGAACCCCCAATAGACTGCTGTATACTTAACCCTGATTGTATTCACGCTTCCAGTTGCACGGCCAGGAGAATGTACAGCGACACTAGGAAATAATCCTGCGACAGGTTCACGTGATCTTGGTAGGCGAACTTTGGCGAACCCCGAAGTGTAGCCTAGTGCGCGGAGCCTGTTATCCTGCCTGCCCATACGCCCACCAGCATGCGCCTCTACGATTGGAATTTGGAATCATACCAGACTAGTGATTGTGTTTGATGTCATGGAATCTGCAGCTCAGCTTGGCAACGGACTGTCCTGATCGCTCGCATCAGCCCCACATCTACAAATTGCTTGTTTGCTTTCTATCACTGCATGTGTTCATGCAGCTGCTAGCCTCAACACTTTGTAGAAGCATCCCTGGGCATGCCATCGTGGAAACACATATGTATAGAGACAGCATGGTATTCCAGCACGGAAGGCGGCTCTAGATTTGCGTGGGGCCTTCTATAAGATCTTGCAAAGCCATCCCAAAACACCATCAGACTCTCAAGCCTACTTGGGCGGTAAGGTCCTGTAAAACCCTTACGAACTCTGCACAAAAAGCGCCTCTTCAACATGACCAGTCTATGCGATCTTCTGGCTGCTTGTAGAGCTTGAGCTTCGGTGTGCATGGCGGATGCTGGCGATTCGGCGGACGGCAAGGAGCGTCGATGTGAGTTCCACTTTACCATGAGTTGGAGTTTTGCTGTTTAGGGTTTGGTGCCATGTCTTGCTGTATTACCATGTGCCCAGTACGGCTACATCGCCGTGACCATTACGAATAACTTTCTGAAGATTGTGCGAAGCGATGTCCATTGCGCTTTCGCCATAGAACATATCTGCCTAGAGAGTTTCAATTATTCAGAGTACGGTCATCATTGCCGCTGGAACTGTCATTCTTGCTCGTCCGGCCTGTTTTGACGTATGGTGATGCTTTCGTGTTACCTTCTTTTTATGCTCTTGAGCCAGTGATCCATCCTGCCCAAGCGAGCCGGCAGGACTTCTGGAAGCTTTATGCACGCCTGGGCGAGGTCTGGATCGCTCAAGCGGAGCATTGCTCTTGCGTTGTTAGGTTTGTGGGTCAAGGGTTCGTGGTCCTTTAGGTCTTGGAGTCTTGGATTATTGGGCCTTCATGTTTTCGGTTCACGGTTACATGGCTATTGGGGTTTGGAGGTTGGGGTTTGGGGTTCCGGGCGGCAAGCTTCGCGCCTGGCAAGGGCGTTGGAACCTCGAAAGTCTACACCCTGAAACCTAAAAAATCCTAAACCCTGCGTGCTCAAGCCTAAACACTAAACCCCATATCCCTGAACACCCAGATCCCTAGTCTAGACAGGCACATCGCCATGCCATCGCAGAGTTGACGTCGAAGCACAGCAAGCTCGCTGAGGTGGAGGGCTTCAGGGTTTAGGTGTTTGGGTTTATGGCACCAGGGACCCTGATTCCCCAAATTAAGTTCCACAGTGGTTGGTCCAGGGCACTAGTAGTAGGTGGTAGGAAGGTGAATATGATGACATGGTATTGGCATCGACGGTAGTATTCGTGTCCGCGTGAGAACTCATCCTGTATGAGTTTTGACTCGGTGTCCGGCAGGGCTACGGGTCATCGGGTATTGGTATCACTGTCGCTAGTGCGTATTAGCCTTGTTGCTGTTTCTGTTGAAACAAGCACGCGCAAGGGAGATCCCGTGGCTGGCCCCCTTTCCATGCACGCAGCCTCCTTCAATCTCCGTCATGTAGTCACCCGAAGTATCTAGAAATACAGCTTGCCGCTGTGTCAGCAATGACGCACTGCGATAGGCCAAGTTCCACCTAAGACTTGAGACATCTAGTCACTCCACTGTCAATCCTCTATAGTCAGGCTACGACAGACAGAGGCGAGCCACGCCAAGAGCAAGACTCTGCCGCTCGGATGCTCTCGGTCACACAGACAGCCAAGACAGCCAAGCAAAGTGTATGCCACCGGTTCAACAATCGTGGTACGAATCGTAGTGATGTACGGAGATCGTCGGTTGTGCCGGTGTTTCTTCCAAGACTTCTGTACGAAGATCATAGTGGTCCCCTTTGTACAGACTCACGAGAGACTCAAGCACGGAAGGCTCGCACTCTGATACCCTGAACTCTGCACCCTTCAGGAACCGCTACATAAACATCCGGCCCGCCGAGGATGATGATTCAATTGCGGAGCTGCATCCAAGCGAGCGACAAGACCAGCCGGAAGGCGTCGGCTCCTAGGCTGCACTAAGCTAGCATCACCTATGATAGAAACGATGGTGCTCGTCTTCATTAAGTACGCCGGGCCTAGCACTGAACTGGCTTAGTCTGCCTCACTGTGCTCCGAAAAGCCCGATGCATCAAGTTCGTCCGTTCGAGTTGCAGATATCAAGTTAGTAGCACAATGGCACGTAATGGCGCTCATGGCGACAGTATTCAGCGTGCTTAGGAAAAAACAAGACCCGTCCTAGTTGGAAGTTCCTTGAACAGCGCAGCATGTTCAGATTCTTGGTCGGTATCATCTTACGATGAGTCTACATCATAAACTCCTTTTATTTGGGATGGCAGTTTCCAAGTCATGCAGGGAAGAAAGCGTACGTCCTTCGACTCAGCAGCGCTGTTAACTGGGTGTTAGGCGCTGGCGTGAACTGGGCTTCAAGCCGGGAGACTTCGGGGATCTCCGGTGTGTATGCGTTTGAGACATTCTGGTCGAAAGGGCCGCGTTTCGACGAGACAGAAACTGGCAGTTTTGGATGCCGTTGATTGTATGGTTACCAAAAAGCAGATCAGGATCGCACAGGCGGTTCAATTGCTTGAAGATGTTGCGACGAGTGTTGAATGTACCCCCGACACATATTGACAGGGAATGGACCAATCCGAAAGCAATACACGAATTGCCCTTACGAGCCCAATATCAGCATGTGACGTTATCAGCCAAATGGAAACAGCATAAATTCAGTCCAGGCTGTTAGGCCACATCTGAGGGCTCCTTCGGACGACCCAGTGAAACAAGTACTTTTTGAACAAGGTAGAGAGAGACCCGTATTCAACACATCCGTAGAGTCGGCAAGCCAAGAGACAACTGGTTTGTTGATGCATGCAAAGATGCATTTGTCGTATGCGATCTCTTGATGAACAAAACCTCCTGCAAATGAGGGTTCAGGCAACCAAAGCAAACAACCGGGAAGCTCATGTCAACTAGCAGGGGTCAATGCGTTACCGTCATCGAACAGATCATCGAACACTTCAGAAAGCAGCAGTGGTGAGGTGCTCGTTTGATTGTTGGTTGCACATGTTGGTTCATTGGGGAGTCCTATCGGCTCATGCACCTGCAGTCCTACAGTCCCTTGACCACGCACGTGGGTCACTGGTGGCCGTCGTGCACGCAGTATACGCACGTGTCGTCTCAATGATGCTACGACTGACATCGGGGACCTTAGCTACCTTAACGGCGATGCTGCTGCTGTTGATGATTCTGTTGCTGAATTCCGACTAAGGCTCAGGAGGCTTTGCTGCGCGGCCATTGGCCAGCTTGCTGATGCGCAGCGGGTCCAAACTCAGCGTCGGAGGCGAGAGATTTCCGATATGAGGGCTTAGGATTTGAGGCTTGCGGAGATGCAGCTACCAAGTTGAGACGAGAACACAGGAAAGAGAGAACGAGCGAGTGCGTCGTTTGTTCGTCAACTGATTCGTTGTCGTGGGGCCATTTGTTTCCTGCCGGGTGTTCCGTTGCTGACCATACTTGACCCAGGGGTGTTGTTTTGAAGCAGGGCCGAGACTGGGCCAGTCTGCGAAGCGGGGTGCATGGGGGTCAAAATGCAAAGGGCGCTTGCAGTGCGAATCCGGAAAGGCCCGAGAGGGAGATACAGAGGGAGAGACGTACTCAAAGAATGAAACGAAGAAGGAAAGACTGACCGACAGAAACTAAAATACAGAGAAAGAAGAACTCACGAAAGAGAAAAAAAAACAATACAGTGAAGTTGTTGTTTAAAGAAGTGGAGGGCGGCCAAGCCCGCGGAGCCGCAGAGGTCGTATAAAAGTGCTGGTTTAGCCGTACAGTTAAAAGCTAAACTCCACCCCTCTAGTGCAGGGGTGGAGGGTGGAGAGGTGGAGGGTGGTGTGGGGTCGTGGAGGGGTGGAGCTTGGAGTGGTGGTGGGGTAGAGGGGCATCCGCTCATTTAAAATGGGCTTGGCGGCCCGGGCCCGAAGCCAACGGAGGTATTATAAACTACTTGCTTCCTGGGTTTAGGGTTTAGGGTTAAGTATCAGAAAACTCCGCATAGTGAACAATAGTCAAAGTATGATTATGATGATGATTTTTTATCATCATTATCCCTAAACCCTCAACCCCGAAACCCCAAACTCATCATTCTGATCATGAGTATTTTCCGTGTGGGTTTTTCAATCCTTTAAACCAACCCTGAACCGTAAACCCTAAACCCTAAACAACTTTAAGAGCACCGGGGACTTTGAGATTGAGGCGCTTTGGGGCGTTTTTGTCTCCTGCGTTGGGTGCAATGCTCGATGTTGGTGTAGAGGTTTAGGGTTTAGGCCTTCGGGTTTAGGGCTTTGGGGTTTGGGTTTAGGGTTTAGGGCTTTGGGTTTTTTGAGTTCAGGGGTTTGGGGTTTAGGGTTTAGGGCTTTGGGTTTGTTTCGGGTCTTTGCAGCAGATGTTGTACAGGCTTCCGTTCCCAGCCAAGGGTCATGTTTAAACGGTATTCTTACGGTTTGGCTCGAATGCTGTTCTTTACGACTTTCATGCACGCGACGAAAGTTTAAGGTCATAGAGGTAGTGTCTCGACACGAAATTGTCAGCACATTCCTTTCCGAATTTCGTGGGCATAGCAGCGCTTCTCTTCTTTGCAGTCTAGCCCTCCCTCTCTCTCTCTCTCCCTCCTCGCTGTGTTGCTGTTGAGTATTATTGTGATGTGTCTGTTCCTTTGTTTCATGCAGACGAGCAAGAATACAGATGTAGATGTACACAGGTAAACACGTATAGCTAGGTGGAGCTTTGGGATACTTTTCGATTCCCCTCATGGGTTCTATAGAGCTCGAGGTACCTTCTCACAATCATACATACTTTTGGGAGCCCTGAAAGTACAACCCAGATAAACGAAAGCAACTTATCTGATGTTCACATGTGTTGGTCCTTTTTGTACATACATATCGTACAGCTTGTCGTTCCCAGGGCCAGAACGCCGAACCGGCGCTGAGGTGGGCTTTCCCAGTCTTTCCAGGGAGATCACCTCGTACGTGCTGTACGGCGCAGCGTGGCCAAGATTATGCATCGGAAGCTTCGCAGTGGGAACACACCCTCAACCCTAAACGCTAAACCCTAAACCCACGCCTTATAGCCGTGTCCCCGGATCCCTCTCTAGTTTAGAGCATCTTCCGGAATTAACGTGTGGCTGATTAGCTCGTCTTGCTCTTTCTAGGGCTTGCACAAGCCTACCTCCATTATCAAGTTTCCCCTTTTCTTTGTGCCCCCGAATAAGACCATGCCGAGCGCACCGAACCAGAATCAGGGGTCTGCATTGGGCTTAGGGTTTAGGGTTGATGCAACTTCTGGTTACTTGGAGGATCATGGGACTTAGTAAGTAGGGTTATAATTAGGGTAACTATACTTATAACCCCAATTAAGGGACTTATAACCTTACTTACTAAGTCCCATGATCCTCCAAGTATGGCCCAACCTCTAC
>CAJNDV010032827.1:0-24322 GCA_905221635.1 Symbiodinium sp. CCMP2456
AAAATATTCATATCGGTTGATTTTCAATTATAAACTATAGGTAGATCTCAATGGAAAAAATCTAATTTATAGAATATTATTTCACTTATTTATAAATCGACGAAATATAACCAGATAATTAATTTCTTTTAGAAAATAAGAAGAATATTAATTATAATATTTTTTCAAATAAATGCTATATATATATATATAAGAATATCATGATTTTATATATTAGGTTAATATATATATATATATATTCAGAATCTTTTTATGAAATCATAATAAAATCAAATAATTATAATGAAATATCGAAGATATATTCTCTATAATATGAATTCTATGATGAGAATGAATAAATTGGATATATTTATATATAAAATATATATCAAGCCAGTATCCGATCTAATTTCTAATGAATATTAAAATCATTGGAGAATCAAATATATAAGAACCTGATGCGAATTTGTAGCCTGATTCCAGTTGTATGCCCCCCAAAAAAAAATGCCGGAAATTAGACCGTCAGTTCTTAATAAGCCCATGGTCCGGAATCTATCAATTGCAGCCTGGAACCTAAGCCCTTCCCACTTTCGCAAACCTCGGTCTACGAACCCATCCCACCCCAAGGGACTTACTTTCCCCAAGAAATAAACCCGAAGTCAGAAACCTTCAATCCCAAGTTCCCAATCTTAAGTGGTTGAGAGAGCCCAGCCGAAGAAGGGAAGGAGGCTACATGACCCAAAACCCCACGCCAAACCCCCAAGTCCCCCGTCGGAAAACCCACAATCTTCTCTATGCACCTACAGAAGCCCGACTTCGACCGAATCACCCCGCACCAAAAGACAGACACATTGGGCGGATTCGAACGTCGGGCTGGGAAGAACCCCAAACCGCAGACCCTAAACGCAACAGCTTCAACCCCTAACCTTCAATTCCCTAACTCCAGATCCTGAGCCCATCGGAAAACCTACCAGCCCAAACCCCCTTCTCTGACTCAACCCTTTCCAATATGCTACCTGCAACCCCCACTTAGCACAGACACACACGAAAAGCAGACACATCCTGGTCGAAAAAAGCCCCCTAAACTCTGAACCTCGAACGGCAAACCTAAATACCAAATCTTCTGGCCTAAACCCGAAGCCCCCAAATCCCAAACTTTGTAACTGACACCGAAAAACTGGAGAAATCCCTTCATGATCACCTCACGCCTACCACCAGGAATCCCGAACCTCCCTAACCCTTTTCGAGAACATCCATCCACAAAGCCCACCCCCTTTCCCACACACTCACGAAAGGCAGGCCCATGTGGAGGACTCGGATGATGGGATCCCAAACATGGTTTATGTCGATTAATCAGCAACCTTCATGCAAAGACAGCCCAAGTTCTCCGCTTTAGTTCTTGTAAATTGTGCAGCATCCCCTGGGGAAAATCCATCGTTTCAGCTTTGTTTAGGCCGACTTTGACAATCGGACAGGTCCGAGTTTAGATCTGTCCTATTGCAAGCCGCAAGTGGCAGGAGAGTACCCTGCGCTGCACGCTCGGCACGGCCTCGTCAACCCATGCTTCTCCCAGTCCCCACACGCCGATCTTGCGAACATCTCATATAATACGAAACAATATGACATGAAGCGCGCAGATGCGAACATCACAAGACAGAGATTTGCAACAACGCTTACTGTACTTGCCCGTACGAGTAGAGAAGACAAACCACGAAATCATATACAGAGCAATACGACGCTTGTAATACTTATTGCACGGACATGACCAGAAGGTTGCATCCTTTGATCCCGACTTCCTGCGTGCCGACTGGATGCTACGCATATTATGTGCGTGCTTAAACAGCTGGTTGCTGAGGCTGCTGCTTGAAGCCAAAGCTGGAAACCCCCTGCACGTGAGAAAGATACTCCTGCAAGTGTGCATGCCAGGTTCTGGCACTGCGGGAAGTCTGACAGCAGGAGCTGGCGTCCTCTATGGAGACGGGTGCATTCAGCGCCTGCAAATTGTGTGAAGCTGTGAGAAGTTCTCGCACTACACAAGCACAACTGCTGATCCTCTTGGACAACGTGACGAAGCCTGCCCAGGCGATGGATGCATCACAAGCAACATTCTCCCAATCTGTCGATGCATGCTGAGGGAGTTGCAATGCCGATGATATCCCAAACATTGACGCGTTGCTCAAGATCTCAGTTCAGTTCTGCAGTGGGGGTGGGCTGCTGCTTGCAGCTTCTGTGCCTCTGCAAGTCGCGTAAGTTCCTCACACCACCCGGTCCGGTACACCTCGAAAGCGGGGCCTGGTAACCGGCCTTGGCAGAAGGAGCTCCTCTTGAGTGAAGGTGTGTGACCCAACACCCAGGCAGTGTTGACCAAAGCAGCTCCAGCGCTTTAGACGTATCTTGGTGGACCGGTGGACCATGCGAGTCGTCAGCGGCTTTGTTGAGCAACTGAGTGAACATCGCCCCGTGCATTACAAAGTCTACACCAGTCTATGTACAAGCAGACCGTCAGCGCAGGAAGAGATTCACAAAGTCAGGGTCATGCAGGGCACCTGGGCTGAAAAGTGGACTGTCCGATAAGCAGCGACCCAGAATCAGAAAGAGCTCTACATGGACATCGAACACTTAGTAATCCTGACCTTCGGTTCCTTCCAGCAAGAACTCGTCACTTGCCAGTGATAGTTGGGCAGTCTTTTCTCTGATCTTGCACGGAACGAGCACCGCTTCAGGTTCCCTTCAGGAGCCTTCCAGTCCAATGATGCCGGGTCCTTTGCCCAGCCTTCCTCGTGCGGGATGTACGAAGCATCATACTTCCAACCCCAGCCTCGTGCTACGTCTAAACCGGTGCATTTTCGGAAACGTTTCTACGATCGAAGTGCACCGGCTAGCAGCAGATCACTGAGTGGAAACTCGAGCAGGCGTCCTTCCCTGACTTCTCCTGTAGATCCAACAGACAAAACTCCAGTCGCAGAATCGAACCTCGACTGCAGGCAAGATGCTGTGGCATCGCTGCCAAGAAAGGCATGATGGGGTACATGGAGAATGCACTTAGTGCGAATGTCTTCATGTTCTTTGAGACTCTCGGCCTGCACCGCACACTTTGCAACAAGCGGTACGTCATCAGCCCAACACGCTCCCCAGACACGCCTCTCAGGATAAGAACCCAGCATTGTTTGCTCCCGCTCTTTCCGAGCCATCACTGCTTTGTTGATTGACTGGGTCCTCAGGGGACATGTATACATCGCCTGCGTGCACCCCTCCGTTCTCAGGGCAAGCATCCGCTTATCACGTGAGCCTGTGGTGGCCCCATGCTTGCAAATCTGCGCTGAACCGATGAGGAGCACATGCGAGTGGCTTCTTCCTGAAACACGGCAAAATGCTCAAACGGGAACTAACTTAAACCTAACATGTCCGAGTTTACGCAGCGGCCTTTGGTGGTGACCATGAGCTGGCGAGGATTCCTGGGACTGGCTCCACGAGCATCTGCTCATGCAGTCTGGTCAACACAGTCTGGCAAAATGCCCAAGGAGTGTCTCGACCACGACCGGAGGGCGCGGATGCAGGCCGGAGCTTCCTTGGATGCGCTGGTCACGCCTGAAAGTGTTACGTGGACCAGCACGAAACGACGGTAAGGAAGATCTGCCTCCCCCGTGAACAACGTCACCTTTTTTGAAGATTTGAGGCTGGCCACTGTCTGGGAGCGGCTTGGCCTTCTTGGGCCGAGCGTAGAGTCAGTGGCCTGTCGCTTCGCAGCATTTAGAAATCACAAATCCTGCTGAGGCATCAGTTCACGCTGCAAGGCTTATTTTCGGCCATCTGCAAAAGTCCCGATGGTTCATTCGGACGGCTTCACGGAACATGTGGGCCCATGGAAAAGCATTGAGGGGGTTAAGTTTGAAAATTAGGAACAAAGCTCAGGAGCTTGTGCCCACACACTTGCAGGTCAAGTCATTGGTGCCCAGCTCACTCGATATCTTTGGCGCATCGGCCGCCACAGACACACCTTGCTCGCGAGCGGATGTGCTGCAACACATCTTCTAAGTCACGTGGGAGGGCAGCCGATATATCGTGCTCTACGCCTTGCACGTCTCTGAACCTTATCCTGCAACGATGCAGCGATCGAAAAAGCCTGTTGCTTCGCTTGAATATGCATCGTCTCTGGTGCCCGATGTGATCTTGACAGATCTCACCGTCACCGCCGCTACCATTAGATCGCGAAATGCCAACTATCCGTAAGGGATCACTTCCAGGTAGCACAGGCTGGGCTTGCCTTCACCACCGCTTTGGCTTGGCAGGCCAGCACATTTGCGCCTTGACTGCGGCCCTTTGGTCGCCCACCCATCCATGCGAGAGTACCGTGTATTTGCCCAGAATCTCACTAGCAGCCAGTTGAACTCTGAGAGCATTGTAGGCTTCATAAGTTCTACTGGATAGCAGAAATGCGGAGCTCGGCATCAAACAAGATCGGAGTGGCAGCTTCTTGCGAGGCAAGCAGCGAGTGCAGCGGTAGTTTTAAACTCACCACTCACAATTTGGGGCTCCACTTCCTAGCCCGGCGGCTTCAAGAGCACCAAGAGATGAGGGATCTCAGAAAGGATGCTTGGCTTCCCCTGCTGGAAGGGCTCGCGGTGCATGCACATTGGGCTTGAGATGGCCTCCACTCAAGGCTTCCTGTCGGAAGCAAGCCCTGCTACTAGCGTGAGCCTTAGGATAGCCATCCGAAAACTGTGGCCTACCAGACCTACATACAGTAAACCCCAAAAAGTTGGAAACTGGATTAAGGACAAATAGTGCTGGGATTCAATATGCATGACTCTTAAGGATGGAGGCTATTGGGTTTCCAACTTTTGGGCTTCTACTATAAGGGCAAGCCCACAAACTCCCGAAAATATGTCTTCGCACACTCATCCAAGCCTGCCTGGAAAAAACCACTGGTGAGAGCATGCTGTCTATGCGCACGACCCGCTCTTCTTGCACAGCTCGCAGGAGGTCAGGTCCAGCATTACCCACGATACCCAACAAACACATCGCGAGCTCTTCAGAAGTGCTGTCCTCAAGACGGCTTACGCTTCTGTCCGTGAGAAACTTCATGTAGACCTCGGTAGCTCCACTGACCAGCCCACCACAGTGTAGATATTTGTTGTGATCATTGAGTGAAGTTCTTGCGCAAGTCACAAAATGGCTTCGGCCCGAATGGATTACTGCAGGCTCCCTGACATTTAGCCTTGCCCGAGACCAGAGTAAGGCGGACGGTGACCCAGGTCGGTCCATCAGTTCTGATTTGATAAGGAAATCAATGCTCAATTCTCGGAAAACTGCCGGAGCTCTCGACTGGTGGCCGCTCTCTTCGCGCCAGCTGATCCTGATGTTGTCGTGCTTGATCAACGCATATTGCCACGCTCTGCATGGTGCCAAAGGCGGCCATCACACTTGTAAGGCTAGTTTCACTGGGAAGGAAGGACAGACAAGGCAAACTCCTCACTGGACCCAGAGAACAGCGTCTGCTAGCATACACTCATGGCCAAGCTGTAGCTGACGATAGACTGCTTCACCTTGGATAGTCAACACAAAGGCACTCACTCGCGAGACAACAATACAAAAATGTACCTTTACCTTCACAACATCACCCCACTTTGGAACATCACGATCACAGCATTCACGCCATGGTACTTTGGGCTCCGACGGTTGCTGATCGCTGGAAGAATGACCCATCAAGCTGGAAACTACATGCCATTAGCCACCTTGCCTGCAAGCCACTATCGCAGCCTGGAGATGCGCGAAGCTAGTTCCAAACCTTCTCTTCTGGACCGCGCGACGTGGAACGGGAGCAGCCCCATTCCCTTTTACAAAGGCTGCTGGTCATGTAGCTGACATGCCCAGTCATCTCATGGCGGTAGCTCATGCAACCTGCTTCAAGCTTCTCTGGGCTAGCAAAGTCCGTGATGGCTCACAAGTAAGGAGGTTTCGAAAATCAACATTCTCCTTCCAAATGTCACGACTGCTTATTTTTGACATCGTCGACCGCACCAATACTACATTGATCCTACAATGCAACAAGCTTATCCGCATTGCCCCAAAAAGTTATTCTTACAGCATCGTCAGCATCAGCCTCAGTATGAATATCAAATCGACACTGCATCTCATTATCAAGTGCCGCACGGCGCCAATCCCACCATTCCGTTGCAGTCGCTATCAGCACCGTAGGCTGCCTTGCCCTCAACCCAACAATCAACACAAGCTGCAAACTTTACCGGGATGGGCAGCGAAGTCGCAGCCCACAGCCCTACCTCGTCCCTGGCTGGCATGCAGCATCTTAATGCCTCCGTTCTAGCATACTGCTAATGGCTTCGTTACAGATTCACTCAAGCGTACAGATGACAAGGAAGCCGCCCAAAACAACATCCAGCAACCTGCTCTGCGCAATCGCGACAAAAACTGATTGAAGCCAAAACAACTCGGCCTGAAACTCGGAGAGGCTGCTCTTTGGTGTGCAAGAGCCGAAGTCTCCTGCAGATAATCTACACCGACGCTCCCAACAGACAGCTGTATTTTTCCATCGCCGTCGGAAGCGAGACAGAATGGACTTGAAGTTCCGGCATCCTCGGCCATGTCGTGTAGGGGCACTGTCCGACTACAGACTCCTGACTACTTGCGAGCCTCGAGCCAACGCCACGGTCAAAAGCAAGTGCCAGTGCGATGATTGTGGGCCAGCTGATATGTCTTTGCGTACATATTTTGATCAAGGAGCCCATGCCGGCTCGCAGATGACACTCGTAGAACGTTTTGGAGCTCCTCAACGTTCCATGTTGGGTACACTGGAGGGCTTCCGGTCTCTTGCCCATTCCAGTGCAAGGAGGGTCCTTGATGCAACGTCATCCTTCCTGCACTGTTCGAGCTTGGCGCTTACCCGACTGCAGAACGACAAGAGGTCAGCAGATCAGGTTACACTAACCTTGGCTGTGATGGTCTGTTGCTGCTTGTGAGCCTACTTTTGGCCACTACCTCACCAGAGAACTGCATCAGCTACCGCATACTGTAGGAAACGCTGAACATGCCAGAGCCTCACACACAGAGACACAAAGCTGACATTGCAAGCATAGGAGACATAGTAGACCCGTCTGTGGCGTTCTGCGTGCTGCCGAAGGGTCAACGGAGCCAAATATCCCTGGCTCCAAGCATCCCCAAAGTACACCCGGATGATGGAAGCGATCATTGTCCTGACTTCACTGTCAGAGCTTGGCTACGGATTTGGTCCAGGTCTAGCCGTCCCGGTCTCTCGTATCACACCGCCGCTGCAATCTTGTGACTTCTTCATGCTGCTCTGATATCACACAGAAGCCATAAGCTTACGAAACTCTTACAGAACTTAAGCTGCACAGCCTCCTGGAATAGATCTCTTGTTCGCATCGCGCTTAAGGTTTACAATAGGATTCTGCACTCGCAATGTTGGCAGCAACTCAGGCCGTGACTGAATTGACACAACGGCCACGAAAGAATTACTCGCCATCCTCAGCACAACACTGCATCGGTGAAGTTTCCACACAAACTCCAAAAACAGGGTCAGTGCCCTTGTACCGGGCAACACCAGACCGCGCCCAGCTCGGCCATCGGGATTGAGGCCCAGCAACTCTAGCCAAGAACCTGGGCCCAGTTACAAAGCGCCTTCAAAGACAAATCATGTCAACGGACTGACATTTGTCTATCAAGCGGCGAAACTTGATAATGAAGGCTGCTGCGAGAAGAAAGACTGGATAGTAAATGATCAACGCTGGAATGGCGTGTGTGAGTGTGACCACCATCATGACCTGAGCGGATGAAGAACACGGAAGCACACATCGCATCGGTGCTGCAGCGGGCACCTATCTCTGAGGATCTCCCAAACATGAGTCGCGGACGAAAACTGAAGATCCAAACCTCACTGATGTGGAACGACACTCGAGGTCCAGGCAAGATACCCGACATGCTGGAGGCAGCTCTTCGAGAACTTGAAACTTCCCTTCCCACTGCTGATTTGCGGAACCGACACCCTGACCGAGCAAGTGACACGGCTTTAAGAGCTGCTGCCTGCCCTTCATCACGACAACTTCCAGGAATCAGGGCATGTGCATGTCAAGAAACTGCATGATGATGATGAGGAGAACGGCCCGATGCCAGTCTCGCCATCCCTGGCCATCGTACTCCTTAAGCTGCGCAGGTGCTGCCGACCGCCTAGTATCAATGGCAGCAGCAGCAGCAGTAATAGTAGTGGTGGTGGTAGTGGGGGGATAGTAGCGCCATGAAGCCGGCTTCTGCGACAGCGCTCAAGACTCCGCAGAGAATCTTGGGGTTGCAGCTAGCAGTCGTGGCAGTATTAGTGGCAGAAGCAGCAGCAAGATCACTTGGAGCATTGATAGTTGTAGTCGTAGTAGTAGTAGTAGTAGTAGTAGTAGTAGTACTAGTAGTAGTAGTACTAGTAGTAGTAGTGGTAGTAGTAGTAGTAGTAGTAGTAGTAGTAGTAGTAGTATTAGTTTCAGCAACAGGAGTAATGGTAGTAGTAGCAGTAGCAGCCATCGTCGTAGTAGTAGTGGAAGTAACAGGAGGAGGAGGAGGAGGAAGAGAATCGTGAATCACCCAAGGACAAAGCGAACCCGAGGCAAGCAGCCGCTCCGAAGACTGGCCGTCCCAGCAGGCGTGCCAGCAGCCAGTCCCAGATAATCATCGACATCATGATCGAGCGCCTAGGCCCTAGTAACCTAGTAACTAGTACTCTAGTAAGGCAGACTATCCAAGTGACGCTGAACTACATGCAACATGCATCCCTTTTTCCATGGCTTATCTGAACTGACTTTCTGGCTGTCATGAATGCAGGCAAATACGGGCAGAAACCTACGCAATCACAAGCTGCCGGGATGCACAAAGACGGACGAGTGCACAAAGACATACACATACCTTGACCAAAGGAGACAGCATACATGCCAATGGAAGAGCTTGATGCATCTGGTTGCTGTGGTCTGCTCGTATGGACAAGCAAAGGTGCAAGTTATACATGTGCCACAAGCTTTCGCCAGCAAGCCAGTCAATCTTGCCAACGATAGCCAGGGTTTCCATCACGAGCCTCTGCTGTCATCGCCAAGTCATCGCTTCTGACTGAAGGTGCACACACCGCAAGCCCGAATTTCTGAAAGTAACCACCCGTGACGACTTCGGGCAACCTCTGTACATTCAGCACGATTGCACTTCCTTGGTGCCTCAACTTTCCGGTTGTGTTTGCACAGCGGTCACTGATTCTTATCTCATTGGTTGTATACGCCCCTTCTGTGCAGGTCGTTTTTTGTGCATGATGGCAACAAATATCCAATTTCTTGCATGTCTAGCAATGGCCTTACCTCCTGCGACTCCTGTGTTGGTAGAGTAAGGATGCTACTGGCCTCGGGCAATACTCGGGGCGAGGACCGTGATATTGATCAAACCCTCAGGACTAGGCTTAGACGTGACGTGGGTATGACTTTTCCTTGATTGTCAAGTTGTCTGTAGCTTGGGGCTTGCGACTCCCCACCCATTTCGGGGTCTATACTTTGGCACTGTTCACTCGTTTGACAGTTGAAGTTACCACTCCGCTAACCTGCTTGCTCCACGTTTGCCACTTTCCATTCGGCATGGGGGGGTAAAAGTTGGCTATGGGCAGGTCTTCTCAACTTGTTGGCTTCATTGTTAAAGCAAAAAGTTGAAGCTCTGTGCGCCTTACTTTCATGACTTACTTCCTGGAGAGTTCCTGAGGTTCTTCGCTTGCTTGAACACGAAATACGCCTCTATGCAAGCCGTCGTTCGCCGCAACACCTTTGGGCAGTAAGGCTTCGCATGCATCTGGCACGGAGTCCAAGACCTGCGGTTTTATCGTCGGCCGAGCTTCGTTAAGAGCTGGATCCCAACATAGCATTTCTGCCTTGGTGCTGCGGGCTGAGCAGTTGTCGCAGTTTTCACGAGCAACTGATTCCAAGCTACGTTTTGCTCAATTCCTCGTAGCGCTCCTCGTAGTATCTTGAAGTGTCGATCAGTTGCTGCATCAGCGCACACACCCAACATGAAGCGAAAATGACGTAATAGGGCTTCTCCACAATCCTGGCCGCAGCGCGAGCTCCATGACCGTTGGCGAGACAAGACTGCAAGCGCACAAGGTTGTACACGTATTTTGCGTGAAGGTACATGCACCCTCACGGTCCGAAACAGGTTGCAGAACTCCACAGTCACTTGACCTCATGTGCATGCAGGAAACCACTGGTCTTGCAAATGCACCAAAGCCAGAGGTGGCATGATGCCCACACATTGTTCAGCAGGTGTTCAGCAAAGGCACTGCTGGGAGGCGAGTCTGATAGGTATGGCAGCAGGTAGTGCGCAGCAAGCCGGTCAGCTGCAACTCGCTGTGGCTGTGACAGCAACCACGTGACCAGCAGGCTCGCTGCCGCACCTGCAGCAGCACCTCGCCACTGGCCAAATCCCCCAGCAGCTGCCATTCGACATCATCCTATACTCTCAGACGGAGCGTCTGCCGTCTTTACCGTCGGCAGCTGTATGGCTAGTAAGCCGCCAGCATATCTTTCAAGTGGCAGTTCACTGATGTGAGGAAAGCAAAATTGCAAGGGTCAAAGCATGTTGGGCATGAAACTATTCTTTCACAACTCTGCAACGTTTGTGCCTCGAGCCGGCTCTATATTGTAGGTTGGTGTGGTAAGGCTGCCATGTAAACCAGGCTGCTGCTCATGACTTGTCGTGTTCGGGTCGCGACAGGTGGCACCAAAGGCCAAGCCATTGCATCGGGACTGAAATCTGAAGGTGCCTGTATCTCGATCTCCTGACCAATTGCCACACGAGGGGTCACCATCCAATCTTCAGGCGGCTCACAGGAAACACAACGGCCTGCAGACCGCGAAAAACAAGCTCATCTTCCAAAAGCCACGCGTTGAATAGCATGCCAACCTTCACGACGAAGGAGTTCGCAAGGCGACGGCTATTCATTGCTGCAGCCGATGCCGGGAGCAGGACCGAATAGTTGTCGCGTCCTACTTTCGACCTAAGCTTGCACATTAGACTTACACCATACTTGCTCAGAAAGGGAAGGCGGCCAACCGCTTTGCCTGCACGGCGGCGACTGAGCACTCTGCAGCTTGTCGATTGCAAGAAGCAAAGCCTGAAATGCCAGGGAGGGCTGCACGTGAGCTGAACTGTGGTTACAGGGGGACTAGCGGACAGACAACGCACGCTACGGTCAGAAGGTCAGGCAAGGATGGAAGCCGTGCTGTACTTCGTGACCGAGCACTTCGCCACGCAAAGCGCCACTTGTAGAACAGTTCTGCTTATCGGCTGTCAACTCGCTGGCGGGAAGTGTCGACCAGAAGCGACTGAGGCAGCAACGTGTACAAATATGCCTCTTCGGCAATCCTCGCCGCTCGACCGCACTGCCTGGCATCAGCAGCACACCCCATCCAGGCAATTTGCCACTCGGGAAGCAAGCAGAGCCGCACCTCAATGGCAGAAATGGAAACGATCTGGCGTGCCTTCCTTGCAATGTGCGCACAGAAAACAGCAGTTGTGGGTTTCGGGCCTGCGGGTGACACACTCCAACCAGCTCCTCTAGCTCTGAAGCGAAAGGTACCCTAAACGATAGCAGCGCAGGATTTCTTCAAGCGACGATGGAATCTCCACACAAGCTTGTGTTGAGCATATTGAAGCATAACTAGCATAACGGTGAAACGGCTTGCAGCGCCTTCTGGAATTAGGTGTTTCAGTGCAAAATAGCTACAACGGTGGCAGCAGAGTCTTGGACCGACGTCTGTGTCATAACCTTGAACTGTTGGACAAGCAGGTCCATAGCTGCCACCAATTCGATGCACATGGAACTCAGGAAGCTGAGAGACCTGGGGGGCGATTCCATGACTTGTGCTAGCTCACCTGCCTTAGAAGGGCCTCGGAGCCGTGGCTCCCAGCGAGGCAGCACCCAGCTATTGACAAATAACGGGTCCTTGGCTTTACCAGAGGCGAGGACTCGAGGCAGAGTCTGTCCTCTGCCAACGATTTCGAAGCC
This sequence comes from Symbiodinium sp. CCMP2456, assembly GCA_905221635.1. Classification (NCBI taxonomy): domain Eukaryota; class Dinophyceae; order Suessiales; family Symbiodiniaceae; genus Symbiodinium; species Symbiodinium sp. CCMP2456. Next base: position 12,032 of record CAJNDV010032827.1, read on the forward strand.
AAGACGCTGTGAGGAGTCTCTCCCTGCTCTTTCACTGGTGAAAGCGATGTGGTCCTTTCAGCAAACATCTCCGAACTTCCTATGTGCACCATGAGGCAATGGCAATGCGGCAAAGACAATTAAACCAAGGGTTGTAACGGGCATGGATGTACCCGCTTGCGATACACATGCCCCTCGTGCTCTAAATGGCTCAAAACTATCAAGGGGGAACTCCATCATCCTCGACCGCCTGGGCGTTGTCGCCGAAAACTCCATGCTAAGCCAGGCCGCCTCGCGAGGCAAGTGCAAAGTGTATAAATCACAGGTCTTCATGACTTAACATGCTGACGATTTCGTGACTTCGAGAACACTTGCGCGATCACTGACTGTCGTATCACTAACCTGTTGCAGCAGTGACTGTCAGGTTGCGGGCACAAGATGGGCAACAGCGTTCAAAAAAGAGCCCAAACTCGCAGCTTTTCAGATTCTACAAGTCTGCAGAATCGAGATCTCACAAAGCAGTTCGAACTTGTGATTGGGGCTGTGCCTCGGCGGGCGATGGGCTTCTGAGCGCACGAGGAGGCTCGGCCTCTCTGCCTCCGGTGTGAGTTCTTCGCTTCCAAACATCCCGAAGCCTCAGCTGGCGTCAAGTGGACAGCAGAATCACTCCCACAAGCAGCACATGCACTAGTTGAAGGAAGGCTCTGTGTCTTGAGGTCGGACGGGCAAATGCTTGACCTCGCACTCTCTCCAGATCCAGAAGAGACCGGACCTCTGCAAATCAAGGCTGTCATGTTGGTTTGACTGCTCGGGCTGCATCAAGCCTGGACCGAACCTGCCCAGTGTTCTCTACGCATTTCTACAAGACATGGAGCAATGCATGGGCAAAATATTTATGCGTGTCCCTGGCATCAAATTGTTCTGCGCCGCCCTCTCAACAAATCTCAGCCATGAACTCTGTGCAGGGCTGGCAACTTACTTGAATTTTGGTGAAACACCTCTTGCAAGAAGCTCAAAGCCTCCTCTCCGGAAATCACTCAAACTGGGATATGCCACACGTGACTTGACGTGGATAGCATGCAGTGGTTGGAACATGGCGGACCTTGGCCTGTCCATACCCACACATAAACGGCCACACCTCATCCCCACCAACTGCGATGGTGTGGCGGTTTTGAGCTTCTAAGATATCCTCTTCATCTAATTGCCTCATGGCCTCGAGTAGGAAGTCTGCTTGCTCCTCCTTTGTCTTTGCCTCCACATCCACATTAACACCCCCGATCTCGCACATCTGTCGCGTCAACTTGGAGGGGACCTGCTCTATCATGCTGCGACAGATCTGAGATAGCACAACCTGTTCCAAATCGAACTTTAACGGAATTGGCAACTGCCGCACCACTTTCATAATGAGATCGACCTTTCGCAAGCGATGCTGTTCCCCCTTGAGTTCCAACATCTTTCTCAAATTCACACGCTCGATGGACACGAGAACTACGATCAAGTTGCCACGCTGGAAGTGCTTCTTGGCCTTGGCACTGATCGCCGCCTCATCACGAAGCTTCTCGCAGATCATCTTCTCAACTCCTTCCGCAAGCCGCGAGGCGTACTTGTCATCCAAGACCCGGCCAGCCAGTAGATCCACCGATGAGCTCCGGTTGGTTCGTCCAGTGCTTGTTGTTGTTCTGGTGTAAAACAAATCTTTGCCGCTCTCAATCACGATGTTCAAATAGAACTGAGCTGATGCAATGTGCTGCACATACAACCAGCACCAAAGCCTGGCCAAAGCCAGCCATTGAATGCCATAGGCTGCCATGGCGCGAGCATTTATCACTGTTCCAGTGCGACCGGCTGATTGAATGAGTGTGAAAAGCGTTTCCAACAACCAGAAAGCGGTCCACCACCGAACAGCTCTGTAGCTTCCCATTCCCTCATGCCTTGCAAAATGCATTCCAGCGAGGGGGAATGCCACGTTCCATATGCCAGATAGCGTGACAGAACGCCAAAGCAGCTGCAGCAGCAAGCTGCACAAGCCCAGCACCGCATGCAAGGCGAAGAACTGACGTGCCAGCAGCAGCAACTCAAGCATGCTAAGCCGTTCGGGCTTCTCCACTAACCGGTTGACCAAGTCCCATCGAAGCAAATGTCTCGTGAATGCATTGCCGGGGAAGCTGTTCCACAGCGACTTCAATTTCGCCACGTCGATTGCCCGCCGAGACATGAGCACTGCAAGGCAAGGAAGATACAGCCACTGAGGCGACGAAATGGCCCCAAATCGACTAGAATAGCAGCTGCCAGTGATGGACTGCAGCTTGGGAGCATACAGCGCGAAAAGTATGCAGGTCAAAAACATCAGGCGACTTAGAGAGTCTGCACACAAAAAATCCATCGTTACAGCCAGACACTATAAATTCAGCCAGGTTGCTTAAACATGAGGTTTGGGAGGAGCTCGTGTAATTCCTCGGTCTTCGCAAAACAGTGAACTAAAGCAGCTGGGGTCGCACAGGCAATCAAGCAGCAGAGACGACCCAGAGTCACCACGGATTCGCGCAGCGCTGGCGCCGAGACATTCAGCACAGTCACGGTCTACTTGCCTTGTAAGGCTCTTGCGAGCAAGCCTGCAGTCTTCCACCAAGTACAACGACATCACATGTGTGCAGAAATGCGCCGGGTAAAATGTAGAAAGATAAGAATCTGGACGAGAAACCTGTCGTATGCTGGTTCTGGCGTCCTGCATTGCCGCGATCCGGTGGAGCCAGGCGTTGTCGGCAGTACAGGGCTCAGGGCCTGTGCCTGGTGCCCCGAACCAGGCGACTGCAGTGGCGAAGCTCCAAGCACCAAGGGTCGGCCTTGCGAGGCTCGCTTTGGCGCTCTATCTGGCGGAGGCACGGAAGGCATCTCCATCTTGCACGGGCCACTCAGCAAAGGCCCTTTCTTGTCGGGCGAGGTCAGCAGAGTGGGGCTGACAACCAGTGTCGCCGGAGCCGCCTTTGCCGGAGGCACGGTCGTGCTCGGAGTTACCGAACTTCGGGTTTCAGCGCTCACCTGCACACGGCTGGGAGTAGGCTGTGCGAAAGGCAGTGTGGTGGCTGGGCGCGTGCCTGTCTACGGCCGATGCGTCTCCGAACTACAATATATCCGAAGCTTTACTGTGACGGTGAGCACAAAAGTCTAGCTAACAGTGTTACTTGAATAGCTGTCTTTTGTTCATTGAGATGCACACCTTGCACAGCAACAAAAGATAACAATCGACAACCCGGAATGCAAGGCTGCCTCACATGGCGGCGATCCTTCTGAGAGTGTCCGAGGCGGTCTCTGCGGACTCGGCATGCTGTTCCGCAGTGCGTGGATAGCCGGCCCAAGCGTTTCTGCCAAGGCTTTGCGCTCCACGTCTCGCCGTGATACCGAGTGCTCACTCGAGCTATCTGACGAATCGGAGTCCAAATACGGAGGAGTGAAGCGGCATTGCAACCGCACCTCCGCAGGAAAGTCCGAAATATCGATCTCCTGTCTGACTCTGACGCAATCAGAGACGAAGCTGTGCAGAAGACCAAACAAGTCTCGCTTGCCATCCTGGTCATCTTTCGGTGGAGGATAAACGTAAGCAGGATCCTCGAAATAAAGGCTGAGTTCCTTGTAGGCTCGCTGAATCTCTGCATTCAAGCTCCAAATTTCTGCACAAGCTTCGCGTGAAGTTGCGGCAAAGTTCCGCATGCAAGAAAAGAAAGGGTCTCCATGCCCCTCGGGAGCCTCCGCACCAGCTTTGCCCTGAGCTCTCATGATTCCGATCTTCTCTCCCTTGAACGTGCCGGTGTCGACCAAACTTTCGATATGGCGAAAGCCTTCTAGATGACTGATCGTGTCTTGGTGCACTGTGAAACCACGTCTCAGGCAGGCAGACTGCAAAGCTTCCACAAAGTCTGGAGAGCAAAGGTCCTGCACATCGCTCGCCTGCAACTGCAACAGAACAAAGTGGAATAGGGAGACATCACGGCGAAGCGGAGATCGCAAGTCCAATAACTTGGAAATACCTCAATTGCCGAGCAAAGCGGGAAGCAACTGGATCCGGCAAAAGATGGCGCTGACATCCCAAGTAGTACAGACTAGAGTCTTATGAGCTCCACAGCGCCGTGCCTAGAGAACAGCCTCTGACTGATGTTTCTGCAGGGTGCTCGCAAGTCTGAAGCCACGCTCGGTCGTGTTCGCCATGGAGCCACTGTTCAAAGCATTGCCAGCTTGTAACACAGTCGCCCAAAACCGACGTAGAGCAGGAAGCCGGTTGCCTTGCAACGTCGCCAACTCGCTGAAGAAATCCCAGGGTGCCAATGCATCCAAGATACATGTGCAAACCAACGCCCGTCGAAGTGATTCCAGGTTCTCCTTGCATGTCTCAAGTTCCTCTGGAAACTTCTGGACGAAGGCCATGCATTCCAGCCTGGCAGTCGTGACACCTACCATGCTAAACTAAACCCCTGTTTGCTGGCCGCCTTTAACGGAAAGTTGCGCCGGAGTAAGAACAAACGGTCGGTGCAACCCTCAAATTGTGCCTCATCACAGCTGAAGAACCGAACGTTCAGCCCAAGTTCAGCCAGACCCTGCAAACGACCCGGACGTCTGGATTGGGAGTGCTCCTTCGGTTGAAAAAACTTGAACATGCCCTCTGGGCCAGGAAATGACCTCGTCGTATTAGCCTTGATGTCCACATTCGCATAATACTACAACAGCCTTGAGGAAGATTCATTTGCAACTTGCGCCTGGTCACATGCAGGATGGTTGCCGTTAAGTTGCCACTGTGGGAGACACTAAGCCAGAAGTCTGATGGCTTTTGGAACGAGGACGCGAAATTTGTGGCTCCGCGAAAATTGCAACCTCTGGCGGCTCACGCTATAAATGCTTGGATATCTGGAACTCTGGGCCTGGGTTCTGTCCTTCATTCTTCGCTGGGGAAACAAGAGATCATCAAAGCACATGACACATTATGCACGTAAGACTAGGAAGTCTTTGACATGGCGACTGGGCCGCAAAAGCAACATCTGCACACAGCGCGCAAGTAGTCTCCAAGCAAGCCTAGGGAGACCCCTTTTAGTTCAACGCGGCGCCTTGCAACTATTGCAGGTATCCGAACCACTCCGTATAACAGATGATGTAGATGTGGATGCTCAAGCCTGCGGGCGACATTCCAGCACGCATTAGGGAAGAAGGACCTCTGTCTCTTACCATTCACGCCTTGAGAGAGCTTCAACCCCCCTGCTGTCGACGAAGGAAACAATGCTCGGATTGCTGCCATCGACGTACGAGGGTACGACCTTTCTGAGGTCCTGGTTGCAGACAGAATGCCACCAGGTCGTGGAGGAATGCTCATGAGAAGCAAAGCGCATTTGTGAAAGCATGACATAACTAGCCCAGGGACACTCAGCACTGAACTGCTCAACCGAGCAGTGTCACAGCTAAGAAGGGCCGCGAGTAGGTCAGAGACAGCATTCTCCACTCCATCCTCTAGCGTTTTGGATTTGGATTTGCATGCTTTCAGATTTCGAACGACCGACAATCAAGTAGTAGGCCTGCTTGTGAATTGCAGCTCCGCGCACCATCAGATCCAGTATTCTCTGATGAGTGCTGTCAACCTCACGTAGTTGGACTGCAGTTTGCAGTCGCGGACCAAGTACGATCAGTATCGACAAGGATGACATGCTGCCAAGCTGCAATCAACGAGGTCACATCTGTGGCACAAGACGCGCGAGCGCAGATGTCGAAACTTGCAGCACGAGCTTGGAAGAATTCCTCTAGCTGGTGGCTCTGCAACTCTGGTACTGGAGCATCTGTAATGCCATTGAACACCTTGGGTGAAGTTGGGCTGGTGGACTTCAAAAGCTGCTGTGATATGATATGAGCACACAGCTGAACTTCTCAGGACAGCTGGTAGCAGCATGTACTGTGGCGCAAAGACTGTTTGCAAAGCCTCAGCTAAGTCGCAGTTCTTCGACGGCGTCTTCCCGAAGCCAGCAAACCGTGCTTTGGCTCAGCCGGGCTCTGCTCCTGAAAGCTGTGAGAAACTAAAGAAAGTGTTCGGGTTGCTTTGGGCTAAGAGCGCGAGCGATCTGCACCTCGACAAAGCTTCCCTTCTTGGCCGCTGATAAGCCGACGCGATTCTCGAAGCACATGATACTTTGCCTTTCGCAGCAGGACGTTGCATGGAAGACGGAACCACATGTCGAAGACGTCTTTGCAGTCGTCTTTGCCGCCTCATCCTGTCCGTCCGATCCAGGTCCCACCTGTCCATCATGTTGGCCATGCCTTGCAGGTACCTGAAACTGACATCTGCAAAACTGATTCCTGTGACGATTGATGCATCGACCGTGGCAGCAAAGCTAAAGCCAGATAAAGCATCACAAACGCTGCATCTGGGATGCCCATCTTTGCCGACATCAATCTCAGTTTCCTCCGCAAAAATCCCTAGCTTCTTCAGTGCTGCCATAGCACGCACTATACACCCCTGTCCTCTGGCGGTCCCTGTGAGGCTCGCCAATGCAGATTCACGAGACGGGCAGAATGGCGCACCTGCGCACGTGTCGGCTTCAAACAACGTGGCAAATGCATTGCAGCTGTAAGCTGCTGCAGGCAAAGTAGCCGGATCGTCCCGCAAGCCAGTTATCTCTGACTCGGTAAATGCCTTGCTGGAAGAGCTCGAATTACACCAGTAAAAAAAAAGCCACCGCAGCATTCCTGTCGAAGTCTGCATTGAGTGGACATTGCACTGCCGAGGTCACGGCCCTTGCTAGGCTTCTCGCTTTGGCCTCGAGTCCAGGGGTTGTGGGGCAGGTGAACAGGAGCACTGACATGAGAGTCGCCTTGCTGGGCGGCGGAGCGGCGCCCGGGCCTTTGCCCTTGGCCTTCGGTGGAGGCGGTTTAGGCAAAGAGCCTCGAGGCGAGCGAGGGCCTGCAGCCAGTGACCCTCAATCTTTTCTCCACGTCTACTTGGACTCTGCATGGCTGTGCCACTGGCTGCGCCTGGCGGCGGAGCTGGAGCCTGGCAGATGCATTTGCACCATCCTGGCCCGGCTAGTCTGGGAGCCAGCCTTCGCCTTGCCAAGCAGGCTCACGCCTTTGGCCACTGCAACACCTCTCAAGCAACAGCAAATCAAGCGACTGGAGGCACAGATTGCACATCATGTGACAATTAGCTTACAAAGTGCGCATGTGCGTGCGTGCGTGTGTGTGTGTGTGTGCAAACTTGAACAATGGAGCGGACTATTGGACCAGCCTAGCTCATCGACGAGCCCACTTTGAGAGTCGTCTTGCTCAGTCTTCTCAAGACCTCCGACTCGCTCCAGACCATGCTAACGTGTCACATGGCTGGATTGCAGGCTCTTGTGCGCTGGCCTGATGGCTCACTGCCAAGTTGCAGGTCTTTGCGCCTGCTTTGGTTGCTGATAACGTCGCGTTTCTTCTCTTAACTTTGCGGAGCTAAGGTAGCAGCATCGACTGCAGATGGGCCAACTGGAGCTCCTTCGCAGCTCGAATTAGGACGGAATGCATCGACCGTTAAAACGACATTGTCTGCCGAACGACATCTGTCCTGCTCCAAGTCGCGAAGCTCACTCTTCCTGTGAAGTTGCGCAATCAGTTGTGAAAAATCAAACCCAGAACGACTTTGGTACAAAGGACCTACAGGAGAGAACAGGCTGAGCAGCTGACTCTGCAGCGAGACGCCTCATCGCTTTATCTTGCTGCGCGTTCAACAAACTCTTCGATCCGGCCCAAAGGAACCCAAGTAAGGTTCAGACCTTTGACGGTCAGCCTTGCGATCCGGCTGAGACTGCTGCTCCAATGCCTGCCTCCGAAGAGGACCAAAAGCCTGCCAGGTCCCAAACTTCGTGTCTGCTTCAATTAAGTGTCAGGGCCACTCGACGGGGTCTTGCAGTCGCATATAAATCGGCATGTGGTTCCTAAACGTTTGTCTTGTGAAGTCTGAAACGCGTCAGGGACGTCACAGGATTGATCAACAGTCGCTTTCTGGAGTTCGACGATTTGCCCCCCAATCCACAGCGCCAGACGTTTGCTCATCGAAACCATGACTTGGACCCCGCCGGTCTTGCTTAGGGCGCAAGAGAAGCCCCGATGTGACGAAGACGCTCGGCACCGGCTTGGGTCTCGCGTGCTTCCAGAGTGCGAGCCTCCTCGCAGCCTGCTAGCAGCTGCTGGAGTCTTGAGTGGCACTCCTGAGCACACCACAACCCGTGGTGTCATGCAGTCAGGACGTCGGAGAGCTGCTAGGATCTCTATGCTGTCAAGCCTGCCTTGCAGGCTAAACAATTTAGCCCGTTGCACTTGCTCTTTCGAGCTCCAGAGGTGGTCTTGATTCAGCGACAGCGCATGGTATCGCCGGCACCTGCTACGAAACGGGAGGATGATACATAAACTATGTGCGATGGAGCTATGATATGTCTAGATTCATGTTGCATTGCCTGCTCCACCTCATCACATAGCTTCTTCACGCGATCACGCAAGTGGTGAACCTCCATGGCTCGTTTTGGGGGGTCATGGCCGGATCGACTTTGAGCGAGTGCCTCCTCCAAGGCATCTCGAAGCTTCTGCTGCAGATCTTCATCCACCTCAGCAAGCTACCATCAATGCCAAAGGCCATCAACGAAGCTTCGGATCCGTGTTTTGGCTGCTAGCTTGCGAACACATGGAAGGCAAAATGGTCCAAGCCGGGAATCAGACCTCCATGCAACTTCACCTGTGGTTGTGGGCGGGTCCAGCAGCGATGAACCGTTGTGGCTTCCAGCATTGCAAGCCAGACCCTTCCTGCCTCTGGCTGCGCACTCGGACCAGGGCTTCAGGGAAGCAATCGAGTAAGCTTTAAGCCAGCAGCCGAAGAAGCAAGTGGGCAGGTGTCAGCTATTGCACCATTTATTGCGTAGGCTGTTGACAGCACTTCCAGAGCTGCTGTGGAACTTAACCTTCCTTCTAGTGATGAGTATGACAAGGCAGATGTCGGCCCTGCTGAGAAGTGAGCCAGCGTTCTTGAGACAGGTCCAGAACCGCCACTTCATGTCCGGCATCCTCGTTGGAACCAGAATTGTGCCAACTCCCACTTGCAGGCGTCGAGAAACAAAAAGGTTGGCGCGCACCGTCAGGACAATGACCCGTGTCTGTGGCTTGAAATTCTCCAGCACCTCGGGGCACCGACTCAGCAACGGAAACCAAGCGAGCAGCCCAAGTCCCTGCAAGCACCTCCGGATGCATCCCTGGGGCGTCTTGCAACTGCAAACCACAGATGCAACCAATGGGCAAGGCTGGTGAACTCCTCCTCCAGAAACAAGGTTGCTGGTGAAGCCTCGGTGAAGCCAGGCGACCCAAAGACTCACCACGGCACCTGACGACGCGATGGAGAAGTCATTGCTCTTGGCCTTCCCGTTGGGGTCGACAAGGACAAGCGCCTCATCGTGAAGGCCCTCAGCAGGGTGGTGGACTTGCTTGGGCCTTCCGAGAAAAAATACCAACTTTGCGGCGCAGCAAACTTGAAAACCGATCTGTGAGGCACAAATGGCAAGCCTGCAGCGAGCCAAGTCGGCTTCCCGAATTCTCTCAGCACGTTTCCTACCACCAGTCAGGCAACCGCAGATGCCTCACAAGATGCCCGAGTTGCCCGGCCCCGGGTATGCAGATGCTTCACAAGAGCTTGTGGATCTACTTGTCCATTTGTGCGAAGGCTGGTGGGCTTGGGCTTCCTCAAGCTCGCAGTGTGTCTGCTGCATGGGAGTTTTGCAACACTTCTTAAGCCAGCTGATCGTGATTGTGGTGTGGCCAAGCTAGTAAGAAATGCTGCATGCCACCCTCCAGCAGAGTTCAATGTGAGCGGTTCGAAACCGAATCCAGGTAAGGCTCGGGCCTGCCGGTCAGGATCGCTTAATGCGGTAGCATGGCCCTCGAAATACATGACAAAGTAGTCATTGACGTCGCATCTGGACCTGGCTCATTTCATGGGATGCAAGCGAGAATGAGATGAAGCGATGCCATTGGGTCGCTTTGTATCCAAGGCCAGGGTCTACCACGGCCGCTGTCTAGGTGTGAAACCGCTGCTGAAATTGTCAGCATTCGTGGGCCGGAGGCCCGCTTGCATTGCTTGGCCGCATAAGAGGCTCTTTGGTCCTATACCGTGGAGTTGGACCTGTCCGTTCATGCTCTAGAAGGACCCTGGTGAAACCTTCAGCGCTCAATCCAAGTTTGCGAAAGACAGAGCCAGGTCAGAAAAGTTGGTCTGCATGGATGCCTGCAGGATTCAACAGCAGAGCGGGTATCTCCTCTTCCAGGTGGTTTGTGGTTGAAGACTCTTATGCAAACGCAGTTCTGATTCAGAAAGAGCCAACTCACCTGCCTGCTCATGGCGCGCCGTTTCTGTTTCGAGATCTGCTGAATTGCCTTGAAAACTTGCACACATGCGCGGAAGCGATGGAGCCTAACAGTCAGTAGCACTATCAACGTAAACAGTCGTAGGAGTAGCAATCGTGAATCGTGGAATGGAAAAGCCTTCGCAAAACACGATAGGTTTCGATATGCTGTCTCAAGCCGCTTCAGAAAGCATACAAAGCACAAAGCAAAACTGCGGGAGAAAGATGTTCAAAGTGAGCGTGCTTGGATTTAAACAGCATGCACAATTCCACAGGTATTGCCACATCACTGGGCGACGAATATTTCAATGTCTGGGAAGCTGCGTAAAGTTGCATCGCGACGGCGAGGATACCTGACCGCCTGTATGCAGCACCCTGGCGCCAGCAGTACTGCACCACCCCGCTGCGCATGGCAGTCTGCTGCAAACCCTCGAGTTTTGTGTCGCCCCGATGCACCGGGCAGCCACGGCTCTTTTGCATCGTTTGCTACACGCATTACACGGGCAAAATCGCACGTGCCTCTGCCCGCAGGTCTGTAACCATACGACCGCCGCCGGGTTGACTTTTCGTCCACGGCGCAACCGCGAACGGGACGATGCCACGTTTAAACGCAAGCCGGATGCTCCCATCGCTGCTGGTTTTGGGAGCCACACCATCCACGCTGAAGCATTGGATTTCACAAGTCAGAATGCGGGCAATGCATTTTCCCAACACGAAGTGGGAACTTCTCAACTTGGCTGTGGGCTGCTAGAACTGTAGAACAGTTGTAGAACCCTCCGCGGAAGGAGACCCCATGGTTCGGACGCAGGAGTAAACTCCTGGGGCAGGGGGTGCCAAGCCATAGGGACCTGCAGGCAGAGGGGTCTATTTGACATGGGTGTCTCCTCCTTTTCAGAGGGGTAAAGGGACGGGGTGCAACCCCCGCCCTCGCACTCAAGGCAAAGGTATCTTGCTTGCTTGCAGCTGTGAGGGGTCGGGGATGCATGGTCCCCTTCCCCTGCGCAGGCGCGCTATGCCGGACGGGTATCTCTCTTTTTCTCTCTCTGTCAAATCCACAAGTGAGACCAATCGTCAGCAGCCCTTTCAATTGGTCAACTGAAAACCTGTAACTGGGCCCATTCTTTCCTATCTTTGGCTAAAAAGGGTGCAGGGAATGCCATAGGTCTGTATTCGTAAAGTATTTAGACTGATCGGGTAAATCTCATGGTGTGTTTGGACTCTGGGAAAGGATGCACTGTCGTCGATGAGCTTGCGTCATACTTAAGTTCACTCGGCCCAATGCTTCCGAGGGTGGCCAGGGCGACTTTTGTGGATACGCCTGAGCTGTCTGGAAGCTGGCTATATGCTTCAGCGAAGATATCAATTACGTGATGAAAAATCTGTTTGGAAGGACATAGGAGTTTGGGAACATGTTCATATACCAGCTGGAAAATTACTCATTGGAGCAATCGGCGTCGGAGGGTTCCGATACTTTATGGTAAGAAGCTTCTGGCATTGAAAATTTGCAGGAGGACCTTATAATTGAGTTTGTTGGTTTTAGTAACGCAGGAAGAAGGAAGGAGGGAAGGAAGTCGTTGCGGCATGTGGTTGCCAAACCCCGAACCCTGCTGGTTGCCAAAACAAAGTACCTAGAAGGAAATGTTGGTTGCCACACTTTCAAACCCTGATTCTAGAATTGGCTGCCAAACCCTAAACCCCAAAAAAGAAGATGCTGTTGGTTGCCACATCCCAAACTCTAAGAAAAGATGTTGGTTGCCAAACCCTAAACCCGACGAACCCGAAACGGGGTGTTGCCCAACCCTCAACCCTAGATAGAAATATTGTTTGCCAAACCTTGACAATCCAGTTGGCTGCCAAACCCGAAACCATAAAAGCAAAAGGTTGGTTGTTCCAAACCCGAAGATGCAAAAAGAAATGTTGGCTG
>CAJNDV010032828.1:8469-24294 GCA_905221635.1 Symbiodinium sp. CCMP2456
CCGCCCACGGGGTGGGGGGGGTTGTTGTTCCCCAAATCCACGAACAACAACCCCCCCCACCCCTCCCTATCGAAGCGGTCTCAATCTCTGACAAGGCTAAGCCCCCAAAACCCCCAAAGCCCTGCCATAAGCCGAAACCCTAAACCCCCAACCCTAAACCCTAAAGCCTCAACCCTTAACCCCCAACCCTAAACCCTAAGCCCGAAACCCCAAAGCCTAAACCCTAAAACCCCCAAGCCTAAAGCCTAAACGCTACACCCCAAAGCCTAAAGCCCAAAGCTTAAATCCTAAAGCTTAAATAGCCCCGAAGCCTTAAGTTTAAGCCTAAGCCCTACACCCCAAACCCTAAAGCCCAAACCGGAAACCCCAAAGCCCCGCGAAGTCGTCAAGGCGACCCGCCTCCGGGGAGAAGCAGGAGGTGGCCGCTGGGCCTACCCGGTGCCCTGGGCCACAGGGACTTTCGGTGCGTGTGTGTGTGGGGGTTTTGAGGGGATTTTGGGGGGGGTTCTAGAGTTTAGGGGGATTTGGGGGTTCTAGAGTTTTGGGTAAGGGGTTTAGGATTTAAGGGCTCAGGGCTCTAATCTGGGGTTTTAACGTTTGTGGTTTTAGAGCTCTGGTGCCTTTTTCAGGTTTGGCGACGAGGGCTTTTGATTAGCTGGGTTCCCGGGGAACAGGTCAGGCCATCTCTGGCGGCTGCCGGTAGAATCTCAGCCCTAAACGCCGCAGGATGCAAAAGGGTTCGGTGAAACAAACCAAGCCCGAGTATTGACCAAAGAAGCCTGGTATCTGCGGTTGTTCAGAGGGTTTGGGCACGAACATGTAGAGATCTAAATGGATGGTTGTCAAAATTATGGTCCCTTTTTGGGTCCTTCTTATAATACGGCACCTATTATTTAGGGCACCCCAAAAGGGACCCTAATTTTGACAACTACCAAAATGGACAAATGCTCAGCAGCTCACATGAACAGAATCCTCGTCGCGTGGTGAAAGAGTCAACTCCGGCGCGCGAAGGCTGCAGACCCTTGCTCGAATTTGTTGTTTTTAGGGACGGTTTAGAGTTTAGGGTTTAGGGTTTAGGGTTTAGTGGGAGCCAGGATTAGGGGGACCCTTGGGGATATAGACCCTCTCAATAAGGTCCCTTTTAAGAGGGCCAAAAGTAGGGTTCAGAAGGGGTACCCTTTAAGGGGTACCCCTAATCATACTACCTATAGGGGGGCGAAGCCTCCCGGCCTACCGCCTCAAGCACGGAACCCTAAAGTTACCCGCTTAGAGATTCCCAAGATGCATGCTTGGCTCTGTTGCTTGGGTGGCTCAGGTGCAGCTCTTTGCCGGAGGGGAGTGCTGCGCTGAGCTTGAATGTTGTGAGAATAGTCACAGTCGGAGTCTGCAGGAATTGTAGGGTCTTGAAGCTTTGAGACTGTGGGTCCTGTTCTAAGTTGGGCCTCCGCTGTAGGTACATGCTGCAACAATAATTCGGCATACTTAGGAACCCAAAACGGGATCACAGAGTTCACAGCCGTCAAGATTCTACAGAGCCGTAAGCCCTGACTAGGGTATTAGGTCGGATACTTTGGGGGATAGCTGTTCCAGGTTCCCAGAGATCCCAACACTACTCCCCCATCAACCGAACCATAAGGACCTCTCTAAAGTCTAAAGTTCGAAAGATATTGTCCACTGGAGTAGCATGGCCTCCTGGGTATTCGACGCGTCTGTGGCGTGTTGAGGTTGCCGGAGTTGTTGTGTGGTGTCGGAGGTCGCTGTGTTCCGTAGATCTCGTTGTCTTGGACTCTCTTGGTTTTTAGATGTGAGACTTCGAGGCATCGTGGTTGCAGAATATAGGGGCCTTAATAGTTACCGATACTATTTTGGGGGGTTCCTTATTATAATTATAGTATAATGGGCCCCAAAACCCTATTCTGATTATTCAGGCCCCTGCATTATGTTAAAATCAACCCGAAGGTCTTCGGAAAACCTTGAAGCCCTGCTGACCGAAAACCGTGCGAGTTCCTTTAGGGTTTAGGGTTTAGGGTTTAGGGGTTTCATCCCTCACATCGCAACTTCAAACGCCTAGCCTAAGGCCCTCAAGCCAGGGACGGGACCCTGGGCTTTAAACTCATCTTGTGAAAGATTTAGTTCTCCAATTCCCAACCTTAAAACTTTTTGGGTTCTTATAGTTTAGTAGCGATCTGAAAGTTTAACCTTCTATTTCCCTGGCTTGTTGGGGGAAGTAAGAAGACGAGTCCTGTCACTACGAGCAGCTTCTGAGGAATGCATTCCCTGCCAGCATTGAAGAGGAGGCCGAGGGGTTGTTGTGTTGAACTCTAGGATTCCGGTCAAGGGCAGCTGCGCGGGAAGGATTCTCAGGGTTTAGGTTTAGGGTTTAGGGCTTAGGGTTTAGGTTTAGGGTTTAGGGTTTAGGGTTTAGGGTAGGGATTCCTGATTTTCGGGTATTGGGGCATGAGGCGTGAAGAGTTTTGGGCGTCGGCTTTGAATCGCCGTCCCTTCTAGAATCTACTCTTCAGTAGCAGGGCCTAGTTTAGCCGAAAACGCAGGCTCCCCCAAGCGAAGACGCGGTATTTCCTCATGTTTTCTGTCTTGATCTTGAGCTCAAACCCTAAACCCTAAACCCTAAACCGTAGGTTTGCCTCGAGGCTTTGAGTCGAGGCTTCAGGCTTACACGACCTGGACCCCGAACCTTATAGTCCCTGAACCTTTGGGCGATAACAAATCGTAAAGCCTGAGATATCCCTAAACCCTAAACCCTAAACCCCAAGCCTCCGCAGTGTGCAGGTGTTGGTCCCTCCCTTCACGAGGTACTATTTCGAGCCGGAAACAGAGGCGGCCGGGAGTAGGTCTGGCAGGGCTTGTTGCAGGCTTACCGGTTTAGGGTTTAGGGTTTAGGGTTTAGGGTTTAGGGTTTTGTAATCAATACCGCTACAGGTTCTGAACGAGCGTGAAAAGCCGAAGAGTGATGTCAAGGCAACGTGCCATCTACCGCTGCTTGTCCAGGGAACTCTCCCACTCTGAGTTCAGGCTCCTATCGTTGAAGTCTTGCCAGGTTTGTTGTTACCGCTATTGTTTGCTGTGTTTGGGGTCGGTGGTTCTGCGTCGAAACCGATGGAAAGGCAGTCATTGCCGGTCGGGTCCAGTACCCGAATCTAGGAATATACACCTGAAAGTCTAGAAGGCGTAGTATTATGACTCAACGCATGCTCCTCAAGTTTCTAGATTTTTGGGCCGGGTATGTGCCTGCACAGGTGTCGAGTGCCCAGACGCCAGAGGAGCGCAGCCGGAGGCCTGCAATTTTGTGATTAAGGCTTACCAAGGGGTCTAGGGTTTAGGATTTAGAATTTTGGGTGTTGGGGTCATCGGGCGCGTAGGGTATAAACAGGTTTCAGCTTGAAGTCCGAAGTCTGCAGGAATTTTTGGTTTAGGGTTTAGGGGTGGGGCTTGGAGGGATCTGTTAGACGGGTGCACCAAGAATCGGACCGGAGGTGCAATTCGTAGGCCTCTGCCCAAGAGAAAAACCTTAAAATGGGAGATAAGATGAGCGAAAAACCATGAACAGGCCGTAGATTGTCTTGAAGGAGACGTCTGAATGGCACTCCACAAAGCCTGAGAGGGGGTTTGGGGATTGAGATTAGGCTTCAGGCTGCGTGCGCCCATGGAAGCAGAAGAAAGCCAAACCTTGCGATAGCTTTTTGTTTTGGCCGCTGCGCTCCTGCCTTGACGTAGCTCAGCTTTCTATCCTCGGAGACTTGGCGGAAGCATGTAATGAGCGGACCATGGGCCGCGCATTCCGACGAAGGCAGCTGCGCTACTTTGCCTTATGTTGCGTTTTTGGTAGTCTTTTCGGCGGAGCTTTGTCAGCATCCGCGCCGCCAGCCTGGTGGCGACAGGGTCGACCTCGGAGGATCTTGGGAAGCAAGGCGGAGGCAGAGCTCCTCTCGCAGCTGGCCGTGCTGCTGATGCCAGATCAGCCGATAGCTGAGGCTTTTCGTGATTTCCCATGTCAGAAAAGCACCGAGTGGGGCGCAAACAAGCTGTGTCCGGATTTGACAGCACACGGTGTGCTTGAGGCAGCGGATGCTGCACTGTTCATCGAGTATGATGGCTATTTTCGGCACATGAGCCCTTCCGGGCTGCGCACGGACATGCGCAAGACGCGTGCGCTGCTCCGGTTCGTTCCAAAAGGATCTGTGGTCGTCCGCATCGCACACCAGAAGCGAGAGTGGAAGGACAAGTCTTCGCAAATTGTAGTGGATTGCTGGCACCCCGAGCAACCACCTTCCCTGGTAAGGACCTTGAAGCAGGCTGCATCCTCCCTTCTGCGGTGTTGTTCGGGAAAGCTGCTTCCCAAGCCAGCTTCTCGTTTGGAGGGGTTTGCAGGAGAGCGGCTAGACAGGGATGCAAGAATCTTCGCCCAGGATGCAGAGTTGGTTGGCATGTCCAACCGCAGCAGCAACGCAAAGGTCCAGCAATATTTGCAGAGGGACTTACTTGTCACCAGCGAACAAGCTGAGAAGACAATCGCAAGATGTCCACAGATGTTCAGACGGCACTTGGATGACCATGTGAAGCCAACAGTTGAGTGGATCAAGGGGTTGGGCCTGAGCCAGTCGCAGGTTGCCAAGATAATGCAGAGATTTCCGCACGTGCTTGGCTATAGCATTGAGGCAAATCTGAAGCCAACAGTTGAGTGGATCAAGGGATTGGGCCTGAGCCAGCCGCAGGTTGCCAAGATGATCGCAACGTTTCCGCAAGTGCTT
This sequence comes from Symbiodinium sp. CCMP2456, assembly GCA_905221635.1. NCBI lineage: Eukaryota > Dinophyceae > Suessiales > Symbiodiniaceae > Symbiodinium > Symbiodinium sp. CCMP2456. The sequence goes on from CAJNDV010032828.1 coordinate 13,239, forward strand.
GGCTACAGCATTGAGACAAATCTGAAGCCAACAGTTGAGTGGATCAAGGGGTTGGGCCTGAGCCAGTCGCAGGTTGCCAGGGTGATCACAACTTTTCCGCCTGTGCTTGGCTTGAGCATTGAGACAAATCTGAAGCCAACAGTTGAGTGGATCAAGCGGTTGGGCCTGAGCCAGCCGCAGGTTGCCAAGATGATCGCGACGTACCCACGAGTCCTTGGCTACAGCATTGAGGCGAATCTGAAGCCAACAGTTGAGTGGATCAAGGGGTTGGGCCTGAGCCAGTCGCAGGTTGCCAAAGTGATTCTCGGACGTCCGCAAGTGCTTGGCTTGAGCATTGAATCAAATCTGAGGCCAACGGTTGAGTGGATCAAGGGGCTGGGCCTGAGCCGGTCGCAGGTTGCCAAGGTGATACAGAGGTTTCCGCCTGTGCTTGGCTATAGCATTGAGACAAACCTGAAGCCAACAGTTGAGTGGATGAGGGGGTTGGGCCTGAGCCAGTTGCAGGTTGCCAAGATGATCGCAACGTTTCCGGCTGTGCTTGGCTGCAGCATTGAAGCAAATCTGAAGCCAACGGTTGAGTGGATCAAGGGGTTGGGCCTGAGCCGGTCGCAGGTTGCCAAGATAATGCAGAGATATCCGCAAATGCTTAGCTTGAGCATTGAAGCAAATCTGAAGCCAACGGTTGAGTGGATCAAGGGGTTGGGCCTGAGCCGGTCGCAGGTTGCCAAGGTGATACAGACGTTTCCGCAAGTGCTTGGCTATAGCATTGAGGCAAATCTGAAGCCAACAGTTAAGTGGATCAAGGGGTTGGGTCTGAGCCAGTCGCAGGTTGCAAGGGTGGTCACAACGTTTCCGCCTGTGCTTGGCTATAGCATTGAGGCCAACCTCAAACTGAAACATTGCCTTTTGCAGAAGTACTTTGCTGGAGGGAAGGCCGAGGCTTTGCTGGCGCAAGCACCGCGTCTGTGGAGCTACAGGTTCACTCGACTTCAGCACCGTCTCGGTGTCCTGAAGTCTCAAGGTCAGCTTTCGAAGCTTGCAGGCGCCATGACCATGCCACTGGATGCCTTCAACCGCAGATTCCCCAATCCAGGCAGCCGCAAAGATCGGGCTTGCGATGAAAAGTAGCACATTCTTGACTGTCTGTGGAGCTGTTTTGCAGGCTGCTGTGAGAACCAGTCTTTTGGAATGAAGGCGGCGCCTTGCAAATATCGGAGTATGACATGAACTTCCCCGTAAACCCTAAACCCTCAACCCCCTTTCGCCGGAAAAACTTGAAAGCGCATAGCTCGAAGACTGGAGACTTGGGAACACTCAGAGTGGGAAAGGTGTCACGCTTGTATGGATGCTGGTGCGGTCGCCGTAAGGATTCCATGCAATCTAGCTGCACAGGATGGAGATTAAAGACAGAAGGGTCGTGATTTTATGATTCTGATGATAGCTATGCTGCATAATTTCGAAAAGGTGGGGGTTGACCACATTGGTGGTTCTCAGAATAAGCATCCTGGCTGCATCGAATCCCCCGACACATCCTCGCCGACCAACAAACTTGTTTCTACATCGCATGCATCTGCGGCCGGCCACAATATATAAATGCGCCCGAACAAGCCCTGACAGTTGACAGCTGCAGCATTTGCTGATTAATCGCAACTGTCATAGGCCTTCGAGAAAGGCGTCGAAAGCTTGGGGCTCATGGTCTAAAGCCGTGGGTCGACGTTGGAGGTATAAAATATAAGGGCCTTAATAATTGCCTATTATACTATTTGGGTTCCCTATTAGAATCACAGTATAATATACCCCAAAACCCTGCTAATTATTAAGGCCCCTACAGTAAGTTGCAGGCTGTCGGCCCTGGAATCACGTTGGTCAATGCGGCTGGAGGAGGAGTTTTTAATAATATCCACGGACAGATGGGGTTAAAGGTCGGACTAATGAAGAGACCCTTCATGGATTCAACGGGCTTCCCGGGCTTGCTGCAGTGGTTTCTTCCGTTTTGCAAGTGAGCGCAGGGATCTCTGAAAGACCCGAGCTCAACGTCCCGCGATACTAACTTTCGCATCATGTGAAAGCGTGAGAGTTCTAGGCCCTCGGTGCCGTGACTGAATCTTGCCGTCCAAGTAGCACGAGTTTCAATCTCGTCGGACCTCCAAACCGTACTTGGTGTTCTTGCATTCTTGAAAGGTTTTAAGATTCGCATGGCGTCAGCCGGGATGCAAGCTGTTTACTTCAGGTCAGGGCGTTGAAGCACGCAACAGATGCTGAGCATTTGGCATTGTCTTTCAGGCACACAAGTGACAAGGACGAAGGGTTAGTTAGCCATGGGGAGTTGTCTGACTTGGTCTTCACTGATCCAGCTTCCTCAGACATTGGCTCAGGCACATGATCGCAAGTCAGACTGAGACAGAATCGTCTATAGAGCACCCCCGTCAAAGGCTCGCAAGCGACCTGAATAGCCATGCACAGCTGCAACAACATGAAGCCCTAAACTTCCTAAACCTTGTAGGACACACGAGGATGATGTAGGCGTTGCTGGCACTTTAATTTCCCCGACAGTAATACAGAAGCCGAAATAATTACCAATATTATTCTTTAGGGTTCTTTACTATACTTATACTGTAAAGGTGCCCAAAGCCCTGTTCTGATTATTGAGGCGATTATTTAGGCCTTTCCATTAGCCATGACCGAGTCCTGGCGTGGCGTCGTGGCCGACGGACCAGTCCCGAGCGGCAAGCATGAGGGCGTTTGGCCCCTCGGCTTGCCAAAGGTAAACAGTTTGCGAAGCCTGCATGTGCCGCCGTTTTTTAGGCAAACTAGGTTACCCGAATCAGAATACAAAGTTTAGTTTATTAACATGCTTTCCTTATCCTAGGGACTTGTATGAAGAAGTTCCTTGACAAGAATCCCCTTCTACCGGGAGTAATGTGATACCTATCAATGAGTAGGATAATCTCTGGCTGATCATCTCTCATGGAATCCGGCGGCTCTCGATCAACTCTTGATCTTGGTTACTAGTCCTAATTACACCCTATGGTCATTCCCAACGACAAAACCGAATACAGAAACGACAACATCAAGGGCCCGATGCCAATTCAGCTCCAGCAAGGAACCACCAAACAAAGCAACTTAGGCCCCTAGACGAGCACAACGTCCGCCTGCTGGACGCGGTGCACCCGCGCAGTTGGCCAGCACCTGCTGCAGAGGCCTCGTTTCGGGTACAAAGACCTTCAGGCGGTTGCTGTGTTTATGGAGTTCTCTGCACCTACAGTGCTGACGGGACAACTTCAATTGTAAGTACTTCCTTTATCCGAGATCCCAGACAAAGGGGGGGACTTGGGGCCCTTGGAAGGTCCGCTCCGGGCTTGGCTTGCTAAATCCTTTGTCATAAACCGCTTTTGCCCCCTCAGGCCAGGTCGACGGTGCACGCCAATTCGTTGAACATGCGCAGTGTAAGAGCGAAATGTTTGCGACCATTTCCCTCTAACACCAACAGTAGCAAAAATGTGGCTGTGTCGCACGTGACACCTCAAAGCATGAGTCATCATGGTTTCCCAACCCTAAACCCTAAACCCTAAACCCTAAACCCTAAACCCTAAACCCTAAACCCTTTCCTTTGAAGTCCCTGAGGGTGTCATCTACGACCTCGTAGCGGTGGGCGCCGGGGCCGGTGGTCCCTTGGTGCAAAGCGGGTTTAGGGTTTAGGGTTTAGGCTTTAGGGTTCGAGGTCTTGTGATTCTTGGGGGTTTTCTGAGGGTCTCGGTTTGAGGATCTAGCATGTTTAGGGTTAAGGATTTCTTGCTTGTTGTAGAGCAGGGTGTAACGCTCTGGCTTAGGTTCACCTTTTAAGGCCCCACTTAGAGCAATGGTGACTACGCTTTCAAGCAGACCGTAAGTTGGTGCGTAGAAGCTCGAACCCGAAAGCCGTGAGAACGCAGGTCATCGACGAATCGTGGGGTCTGGGGCGGAAAGATACTTGCAGAGGCCCTCATTGACTCATTAGTAAAACCTCCTAATATAACAAGCGAGATGCTAGACCATACCCTAAGTCATTAAAGCCCAGTATGTTCCGTAACACCGGAGAAAGGCAAGTAATAGCAGAAACAGAGTTTCATTAAAACCCCATACTAAACCCTAAACCCTAAACCCTAAACCCTAAACCCTAAACCCTATAACCCTAAACCGTCCTATCCAACCGCTCGAGGCCTAGTCTCGGCGAAGCAGTCCGCACGCCGTGGTGCCCGGAGTGCCCTCATCGAGCAGCACCTGGCCGGCGGGGACTGCTTCTGGGCGCGTTCATCTGGGCTCTTGCTGAGGAATTCTTAATCTAAGGACTTTAGGAGGGACCCCTAATAGGGACCCTTAATCCCATTACCTTGAATAACCATTGTATAGGCCTTGTATACCCCTTATATAGCCAGGTAGTCTTCATATTAACCCCAATAACCTACAAGGGTCCCTATTACGGGTCCCTCCTAAAGCCCTTAGACTTAAGGAGTTCTTTAAAGTTGCTCTAGTTTAAGTTACTTATGTAGGGACCTATAGTAAATAATTGATAATGGGGTTTCCTTAGCATGGTGAGGAATACTTTGAAGTTGCTATGGTTTAAGTTACTTATGTAGGGACCTATAGTAAGTAATGGGGTTTCCTTAGCATGGTAACTTAAATTAAGTCCCTTAGCAAGAATCCTGTAATGGTCTCTGAGGGTTTACAGCGGTTTCACAAAGGTGTTCAATGGTTTGAACAAAGGATTACTATGAGCGTTTTGTAAGTGCTTCTGAGCTCTGCAGGCGTCTTGCTGTAGGGTTCTTGAGGCTTCTTACAATGGGGTTCTGATGTGTTTGACAGGTTTTCTGGGTTTGCTCTGCCCTTTAAAGGCCTAAGGTTTGGGAGGGTTGGGGGTTTAGACTTACTGCGGGCGGAGAGGCTTAAGCGTCTGAACATGGGCCTGGTCCTGAGCAGCAGACCCAGCTTCGGTTTTGGGTTGCCTTTGCAAGCGGTCAGACCCTAGCATTGAAGGGTTCTCAGTATTTCAGTATTTCAGTCCCCCCTACATAGGCTTTCCTTCGTGGATTTGATACTTCAGCCGTGCACCGACAACCTACCCTAGAGACACCCCAGCTAGCCTTGTAAGCATTACAAAACCCACATGCACTCCCTAGCTGGTCAACAGATACCCTCAGCCGAGACACCCCAGAGGCACCCAACAACACTTTAAAAAGGCTCAGAACTAAAAACCGAAAGCCTAGACTCCTATAGTTCTCAAGGTTGACTTTATATCGTACATGCACTACTCTGAATCACAGTCCTTTGTAAGGATGTCCTGGAACCCACATTATCGACCCGTTTCAGGTTGTAGCCCTATTCTTTCCCTTAACACGACAACTCCTAAAAACCTCACGGTTTAGGTGTCAGGGGTTTGAGTTTAGGGTTTAGAGTTTAGGGCTGTAGGCTGAGACTTTAGGCCCTAAACTCGCCCTAAACTCTAAACCCTAAACTTTAGGGTTTAGGGTTCTAAGGATAGCTCGTAAGACTCACCCCGAACCCTAAAACCCTAAACCCCAAACCCTAAACCCTAAAAACCCTAAACCCTAAACCCTAAACCCAGTATAGCTCGTAAGACTCTAAACCCTAAACCCTAAACCGTCTCAGGTTTGAACGTGGGCTGCGTGCCCTCCAAGGCTCTGCTGCGCTGTGCGCGGGCCGTGGCCGAAGCTCGCAGGACCGAGCCCTAAAAACCCTACATTCTAAACCTTAAAGTCCTAAATCCTAAGCCCTAAAAACCTAAACTGTAAACTCTAAAGTCCCAAATCCTAAGCCCTAAAAACCCTAAATTGTAAACCTTAAAGTCCTAAATCCTAAGCCCTAAAAACCCTAAATTGTAAACCTTAAAGTCCTAAATCCTAAGCCCTAAAACCCTAAATTGTAAACCCTAAAGTCCAAAATCCTAAGCCCTAAAACCCTAAACTTTATACCCTAGAATCCTAAATCCTAAACCCTAAAACCCTAAACTCTGAAACCCTAAATCCTAAACCCCGAAACCCTGAACCCTAAAACCGTAAACCATAAAACCCTAAACTCTTGAACCCTAAACTCCTTCAGCCCTAAAACCCCTGAAGCCCTAAACCCCCAGCCCCTAAGCCCTAAAACCCTGTCCTTTATCTAGGTGTCCTTCTAATGGAGTTCTTGCTACTTAGGTTCTGTGTTTTGGGGCCCCCTTCTTTCGTGAGAGAAACCCCAACTGGGAGCTCGAACCCGGAACTTCCAGTTTTCTGAAGCAATCTCGCATTAGCTACAACAGCTCATAAGGTTTCATGAAGGGTGTGTAAAGGCCTATATGCAAAACAGGCTCGTATTGTGGAGTGTTGGGCTCTTTGGGATCCCACCTTTGAGATGTAAAGGGCTGCTGCAGGACGGATTTGGGCTTCCTGAGCGAGTCGCAGGAGCCCGGGTTTTGGGGGATGGCATTGGGGATGCGGGTTTTAGAGGGCAGGGCTCTTAAGGCTTAGACAGGAAGGGGCAGAGTGCAGCCGTCGGGGTTGACGGTTTTAGGCTTGGGTCTTGAAGTTTACAATGACTGAGGGGCTGAGTTGGTAGCCTTTAACCTTCTGGGGCTTATAGAGCCCTACTATAATTCAAAAGGTTAAACTTTTTTGAGCTGGGGTACTCCTAAACCCTAAACCCTAAACCCTAAACCCTAAACCCTAAACCCTAATTAATGAGGTTGGGTTTAGCTTTCCGGCTGTTATTTTGAGGCTCGGGGCTCCGAGCTAGCAGGACTTAGCATTCACATGACACGACAGCCTTGCTTTCCTTAAGGGTCTAGGGTTTAGGGTTTAGGGTTTAGGGTCCATGTCTCCGTATGAGTATACTTCGCCCCTACAGTACCTACATAGGGACTACATTAAGGTCTAAGTATCTACTATTTGGGAACATGGACCCTTAGGGTTTGTCTGCTGAGAGATGTCCAGGTACAGGCGCACTTCGCGAAGGTCATGGAACGCATGCGAAAGCTTCGGGCAGACATCGCTCCAGTCGACTCGCACGAGACATCCAAAGCAGTCGGCGTCGATGTCTACATGGGCACGGCCACCTTCACTGGGAAGCACGAACTGGAAGTTGCAGGCAAGACGCTGCGCTTTCGCAAGGCTGTCATTGCCACGGGAGGTAGGGCCAAAGTGCCACCAATTCCAGGTTTGGATCAAGTGCCCTACCTCACGAACGCGTCGTTGTTCAACCTGTCCGAGCTTCCTCCGAGGTTTGTCGTGGTGGGTGCTGGACCGATTAGCTTAGAGATGGCACAAGCGTTCCAGCGATTTGGGAGCGAAGTAACGGTTTTAGAAGTCGCACCGCAAATCATGGGCTTGGAAGATGACGATGCCGCCAAGTTGCTGCGCGAAGTACTTGAGGAAGAAGGCATTCGAATCCACACTGCATGCAAGATCTCCGGCATGTCTTCGACTTCAGCCCAGGCACCAAAGGAGGGGTGGCCGGAGATCCGCATCAACATCTCTGTAGATGGTGTGGAGAGCACTGTGGTCGGCGATGCCCTTCTCATTGCTGCTGGCAGGGTGCCTAGGCCATGGAGTTCCAGTGGAGCCGAACCCTAAACCCTAAACCCTAAATCGTAGTTTCAGGGGAGCCGTGTTTTTCTTCCTTGCGGGTCAGGTCGTAGGTCTTTGCAGCAGCCCTTACCGAATCCCATTCCGAGGCTGAGAACCTTATGTAAACTTTGAGGGTTCTAAACTAGTAGGGTTCCTCCTTTCCTACGAAGTAGTTCAGCTTAGACATATGACGAAGTCAGAAGACTCACAGCAATTGCCAGATCGTGGCTGAGTTATTGTTACACTACGCCTCATGGCTCCCTAGATGCTCTCACGTTCTGCTGTAGCGCAAAACCCCTTAATTTAGAAGCCTCAATAATTACCTTTGCTAATTTTGGGGGTCCCTGATTGTAATATACCATACAGGACCCCAAAGCCCTATTCTAGTTATTAAGGCCCCTATAGTATCTGCCAAGACCCCTCTTTTGACTTCCAAACTTCGCTCTGAGGTACCGAACGTGGAGGGCCTGGGTCTGGAGGCTGCCGGTGTGGAGTACACCCCTGGCGTTGGCATCAAGGCCATCTCTAGGGTTTAGGGTCTGGGGTTCTAGGGTTTAGGGTCTAGGGTCTGGGGTTCTCGGGCTTAGGGTCTAGGGTTCTAGGGTTTAGGGTCTAGGGTCTAGTGTTCTGGAGTTCTAGGGTTTAGGGCTCTGGGGTTCTAGGGTTGAGGGTCTAGGGTCTAGTGTTCTGGAGTTCTAGGGTTTAGGGCTCTGGGGTTCTCGGGTGCTGGGGTTTAGGGTCTAGGGTTCTCGGGTTTGGGGTCTGGGGTTCTGGGGTCCTAGGGTGCAGGGTTTAGGGTTCTGGGGTTTAGGGTCTATGGGGTCTGGGGTTCTAGGGTTCAGGGCCAGCCCCCAAGGGTCCAAGCGCCTAGTAATCATCTACTCTTCTGAAGACTAACCTAGGTGGCCATTTGGGAAACTTTACAATTTCCCTTATGGTTTCTATGGAGGCACCTATTCATAAATACTTTTCAGGGCCCCGAAACTACAACCCAGTAACCTACAAAACTACCATCCGCAACCCAAGGAGATGATTATTATTAGCTCCTCTGGACCCTTAGGGTTCGGCTCAGGTCCCGCAAGGAGTATTCCGTAGGGGTTTAGGGGGTCTCCGTGTTTAGGATGGTAAGCTGAGGTCAACGACGATCTGACGACCTCGAACCCCGACATCCTAGCTATTGGCGATGTCATCGAGCGGCCCGACACGCGATTCACGCACATGTCGGGCACCATGGCCGGCATGGCCGTCCAGACTGCCTTGTTCCCTGACAAAGGCCTGCCAGTCAATGCTCCATCAAGGAGTCCTTGCTTTGTTTCCTTCAGCATGACTTTTTTTCTTCAGTTTCGAGTGGTCGGAAGGAGTTAATATGGGGGCCTTAATAATTAGAATAGGGTTTGGGGACCCATTATAGTATAGATATGATAAGGAACCACCAAAATAGTATTGGTAATTATTTCGGCCCCTACATTATGCAAGAAGAAGAGTGTCACCAAGATCGCTAGCACGACCACCAGCACCGGCAGCTGGTGCACACCGCTAACAGTGACTACCGTCATCGTCATCCTGGGCGTCGATGTAGCAGTACTCATCTAGAATGTAGCCAGGCCTAGTGGTCATCTAACCCTAAACCCTAAACCCTAAACCCTAAACCCTAAACCCTAAACCCTAGAATCTAGGTAGGCCATTGAGATTTACCTTATTCGGCGTAAGAATGCGTGAGAGGATCTTATTTGCGCATCATTCTCAGGGGCTTCGCAGGGCCCACCGCTCTAAACGGCAAGAGCCCCTTTGAAGCAACCCCGAGCCGAAGCCATGAAGTCCAACCCTCATGAGCCTAGGGTTTAGGGTTTAGGGTTTAGGGTTTAGGGTTTAGCATCCCTTCTACCCCGTCCCACTCGAAAACCGGGAAATTGTTTTCCCAAGCCCCAAAAGGCCGTCGGCATGATTGGTACCAGTATCCTCTTCTCGTCCTAGCGACCCTATTCTGATCTTCAGGTCCCTGTTTCAGGCCCTATAAGCATCCCAAAGCCATTACTTCCCCCCCCTCCCCTCACGCTCACCACCCAGGAAACTCTCGGAAATCGTGGTGCCGCGCTGCACATACACCGAGCCGGAGGTGGCTTCCTGCGGCGTCTCCAACGAGAAGATCGTGAGCCGGACTACTTTAAACGTTTAAGTGTTCTTGTTTTTGGGCCCCTAAACCCTAAACCCTAAACCGTATGATACCACCAGGGCAACCTGAGGTTATGGAATGAGTTTCTATGGGGTTGAAGAGCTTGGAATCTCACGTGACTCTTTCTTCATCGTCCCACCCCTTACTTTAAGAAACAAGCAATTCCCTTGGCTAAACCCCTTATTTAAAAAATCACTCACTTCCTTTGGCTACCAAAAAATCTCCGATTCGTTCGGAAAGCTTGCGCCAGAACTTAGGCTTTGAGGCTCAGACTCTAGGAGATGTCTCTGTGGCGTTGAGCCTAATGCAGGGGACTTAATGATTACCTATATTATTTTGGGGGTGCCTTATATTACAAGTTTTGTATAGTGGTCCCCAAAACCCTCTTCGAATTATGAAGGCCCCTTTATTAAGCCGCGGACAAGCAAGCTCGCCAAAATCCCACAAAGGCAGCGAAGCAGGGCGTCGATGTGGAAGCTCCTGGGCGTTTGTTAATTACGGAACTTTGTCATTTTTACCATAAATCGGGCTCTATAGCAAGTTCTCTTTTGTAAATGTTAACATGGCTTCCTTATCATCATCGCTTAAACTAAGTTCCTTAACCCTAAACCCTAAATCCTAAACCCTAAACCCTAAACCCCAAATAAAAAACCCAAAACCCTAAATCCTAAACCCTAAACCCTGAACCCCAAATAAGAAGCCCTAAACCTTAAACCCTACACCCCAAATCCTAAACCCTAAACCCTAAGTTCCTTTACAAGAGCCTCAGGTGTACATGTCCGGCCTGCAGCATATCGACCGCGCCATCCTCGAGGGCTCCACGAGATCCTCAGAACGATCAGGTAACATAGGGGGTTCCTTTACGGGGGTTAGTTTTAGGGTTTAGGGTTTAGGGTTACTATAAGGTCTACTTTAAGGGTTTGGGGTGCAGGGGCCTTAATAATTAGAATGGGTCTGAAGTGTTAGTATTCGGGTTCTGTAGGGTGATTTTAGGGCTTAGGGTTTGGGTTGTACAGAAGTTATTTTAGAGTATGAAACCCCTGAAAGCCCCAGTCTGGTTGTCCAGGCCCCTATTGTAGCTGGTCCAGCGTAGTGTTCCGAGCAAGAAAATCCCGCAAGAAGGCCTAAAGCATAAACGCAAAGGATTTCCAAAAAGGAGTTACTATTTCAAGTACGCAGAAGCACCAAGATTTAGACCCAATAAGACAGCCCAGGGCAGAATGCAACACACGGATTAAGTACTAATGTCCCCTTATGATCACAATATAATGTACCCCCCCCCCCC
>CAJNDV010032829.1:8362-36192 GCA_905221635.1 Symbiodinium sp. CCMP2456
AGTAGTAGTAGTAGTAGCAGTAGCAGTAGTAGTGGTAATAGTAGTTGTAGTAGTAGTAGTAGCAGCAGCAGTAGTAGTAGTAGTAGTAGTAGCAGCAGCAGCAGCAGCAGCAGCAGTAGCAGTAGTAGTGGTGATAGCAAAGCAATAGCAATAGCATCAGGAAAAGGAGTAGGAATAGGTATAGCAATAGTACTACGCATAATCATAGGTTTGGTTGTGGTAAATGCAATGGTGTGAGAACAACAATGGTAATAATAAGCAAGAGGATGAAGAACAATCAGAAGAAGGAGGGACAAAAACGGAATTTCACAAAGCAGCTTGAGCAACACCCTGCAGCGGATGCCCAACAGCTTGTTTCGAAGCATCCAACCCCGAAGTGCAAAGTGCCGGGAAACAGCCGTAAGCATTGATGAACGCTGATTGCACAAGGCAGATCCCGCCCTTAGCGCAGCGGAGGGCGGAAGCTCGGTGGACAACGTTTCTTTCTCAGCTGGGCACAGGCGGGCAGGGGTTGGGATTACATGAGCTTCTCTGTGCTCTCAGCCCTGCACCAGCTAGCGGGATTGTGATTCAGCTCATGATAGCAAACCTACTGCCCGCTCCTGGTGGAGCTGTTGCAGCCCACAGTACCCTGACTAAACCCTGAACGCTACAGCCCTAAACCCTAAAACCCAAAAGCCTAAACCCTAAAAGCCTTAAGCCCTACCTAAGCATTGAAGTTCAACAGCCTTGTTGCTTCCTTGATCCGATGCGACGGTGTGGTCATGTGAAGGGGTGGTCGATCGCAAGCGTAAGTAGGATGTGCAGCGTCGAGGTTTTCTCCGGAAGACAGCATGGAGTGGACCCGCTTTCTAGTTTTTTTCCAGTTTGGCAAAAAGTTCGCATCCATATTTCGTTCAATTTGTGCACTGTTTGCTAGAGCATCTGACAAATCATCCGTCACGTCTGTGCTCCGACAGGGATTCCGTGGTCCCGGAAGATATGCCAACAACCAGCGACGAGTGTGGCGCCCAGAGGATGCATGCAAATCTGCACCAGCTCCGCCGGGCCATGAAAGCTCTGATGCCTTGGCTGGCAAGCACTACTTCTAGTATGATGTATACTAGACCACACCGTATGAGACTTTAAAACACTCTAACTTACTGCACTATGCTGTACTTTACTGATTATACGAGTACTATGCTATACTATGCTATACTATGCTATGCGATACTGTACTTTACTAAACTAGCAACTTCGCCTTGACGTCCGCGCATCCATGGCCTCAAGCTTGAGCCAGGAAGCTTACAGGCCTTCAACTTTCGGGCTTCAACACCTTTGAATCCTAAATCCTCACCATTAAATAAGCCCTCATCCGTGATAACCCCTGGGTGCAAAACCTAAAGAACACGTGTTGCAAACGCCCTGTGCCTTAAGCTTAGACTTAAACCCTAATGTTCTAGAAAGGAGGGGGCTTGAACCTCCCGTCGCCTGCTTGCCCAGGATCGCCCTTATCGAGCTCCGCAAGGCGCAGCTCTTTGAAGGAACTTGTGAGGGAGTTCGACTCAGCAACTTTGGGATTAATTAAGGACTTAGGGCTGTGGGTAGTATGGCAGCATCCGGGATAGGGCAGTTGCTATTTATTGCTTTTGTGATCCGTATATAGCAAGGCTGCAGACATCAGGGCACATTTCGGAGACGGAGCTGGTATCCCCCTACAAAGCCTCCACAAACCTGTAAAGGCTGCACTTGGCGGGTTGAGGGTTGAGGAGGTAGTGTTCAGGTTTTTTTCGTGATGGAACCCTAAATCCGGCAGGCCTTTCATAACTCAGACCTGAAGATTCTGTGTTTGGGACAGGGAGGATCCTGTGGTTCAGCGGTTCATGTGCACTCAAATTTAGGGTCTAGGGTTTAGGGACTTCCCGCAACATGAAGTCCAAAACAAGAGCAAGAAATACTGAGACTTAACAAAATCCCTATTATAAAAACTGGAACATGTCCAAGGTCAAAGCCCAAAGCTACCCTGGGCTGTACACTGTAGGGTTCTGCGGAAGAGGCGCTCGCGGACGCGGCCATGGACGAAGATCAGCTGGAGAGGGCGCGGTCGTGGGGTCCGGGATTCCGGGTTCTAGGATTTTAGGGGTTCCGAGTTTAGGGTTCCCTAAACCGTAAACCCTAAACCTTGGGGGTTCTACGGGTTAGAAGTCACTAAGTCGGGTCTGTGGTTCAGGAGTTCACATTGAATGCCCAGCAAGGCTTGCTTGGCTGCAGCTGCCGCGATGCTCATGGTTGAGGCTTTAACCTTTATGTGGGATGACTGTCCGAAGGCTTCTGAAGAGCCCCCCCTCATGAGCGACCAAGAGCCGGTGATTCACCATGCCAGGCCATCGACAATTTCGTGTCGGACTCTCAGGTGTTGGGGGAAGGCTGAGCATGGGTCTGGTGAGTGCAGCTGGGGGGATCTGTGGCATTCATGGGTCTGGAGTGCGTCGGCCGTTCTTCCCCTGTCCATCTCGTTCGGCCTGTCGGTGTGCCAAGCAGGCTTGCCTAGTTGGCAGGAGCATTTGCAGGCAGTCGCCATAGGTGCCTAAAGCTAAATACTTACACTATTTTGGCATTCCTTATTGTCAAAACCGTTACGCCTTATCACATTGTTAAGGCCCCTCTACTACGTTTCTTGTGGCCGTACCACAGTCCAGCAGTTGCGTGCCGATCGGTCCCTCCATCCATCCTCGGTTCTGCATGAGCCTGAGAATTTCCAGTTCAAGGTCCTAGGTAGTATGAGGGAGACATTTTTTAGGGGACGCTGCTTAACCTCACTTTTGGCTCTCTTACCAGGGACGTTAATTATTGAGAGGGTTATCCTAACTCCTGCAAGGCCACCCAACAGCCCTGCGCCCTACATCCGAAAGCAACAATCTCCGAGGAACGCTATCGACACTATTCTTATGAGTTGCTTATGACAGTAACCTTGACAGAACCCTATTCTATCCTATTCTATTTACTAAGGCCGAAACCGTAAACCCTAAAACCCCAGACCCTAAAACCCTAAAGCGCTAAAACCCGGCCTCCCGCAAACGCGCGTTCTTACCCCGTTGGCTGGGGGAGAGGAGGAAGCGCTCAAACAGTAAACAACCCCAAAACCCCCAAAGCCTGAATCCAAAACACAACCCTAAACCCTAAACCCTTTAAGGGACCCTAGCTTCTCCGAGGAACTCTTCGAAGGTGGTGCGCCAGTCCATGGCTGGCCAAGAGCTCCTGGAGAAAGCGCGGAATCTGCAGGACGGTTTTAGGGTTCCTTTAAAGGGATCCTTTAAACAGTACTATAGGGTTCTTTAGAGGGGTTTTGGGACTTTTAGGGTTTAGGGGTTTCGAGTTTGGGATTTTAGGGTTTTAGGGTTCCTTTTAAAGAGATCTAGAAGGGTTGGGATTTAGGGTCTGGGGATTTTAGGGTTTTAGAGTGTCGGGGGTCCTATAGGTTGCAGGGCCTAGCGTTTCGAGTTTGGGGTTTAGTGTTTGGAGTTCAGGGTTTGGGTTTGGACTTTAGGGCTCAGGGTTAGTTGGAGCTCAATGTTCCGGCTTCGGGTTTGGGGGTGCTTAGATTCTATGTGCGGGTCCCTTGTTTTCAGAAACTCCAAAGTAGGATTTGATGGTTTATGGGCTTCACGGTGTAGGGTGTAGGATTCGAAAGCAATCGTCGCCCGGAGCCCGGAACCCCAAAGCCAGCGTGGGATTGGCATGCGGTTTCGGACTCGCTTCTGCGCGGTGGTTCAGGGTTCAGGGTTTAGGGTTGAGGGTTGCAAGTGTATAGGTGGAGTTTGGGGGTTTGGGTTTAGGGTTTCGGGATTAGGGTTTGGGGATTACGGCCCAGGGCTTAGATTGACATCAGGCCAGGATCCCTTGTGTTCGGAAAGTCGTCCTTGGAAGGGGCTTCGGAAGAAGTTGGGATTCTCCTTCCTGTTCCTTGCCTCCGACATTCATTGACCATCATTACAGACCAAGACTCTAATCCCTAAACCCTAAGCCTTTAGTTCTGCAGGCGTGCCCAGTAAGCGGTTTGCAGTGCAAGGAATTTATCTTGCGCAGTAAGCACAGGCGAGCACGTTGAACAAAAACCCTAAGCCTAAACCCTAAACTGCCCTAAACCCTAAACCTGAAATTTTGGTTGCGGAAGTTGGGGTCTCGGGGTTGCAAAGCTGTACGAAGATCGGAGTGCGCAGCTTTGCTTCGGATTCAGGGCAACCCTGACATCGCCGTTGCATCGGACACGACCCTTGCTGACACAGAGCTCTCCCAGACAGAAGGTTGCGATACCTTCAGCCCAGATCCGAACTGATAACCCCCAAACTAGCCTGCACCCTAAACATCGCTGAACCGTCCATCATAGAGTTGAGCGGGTTTTGACGACGAGAACTTTGAAAGCCACGTGACTTCCGGGAGTTGGGTGCTGTTTAGGGCTTCTCCATGTAGTGGTTATGAAGGAGTGAGATGGGTTCAAGACGCAGTATTGCAGCTTCCTCATACAAGTCATAGTCTAATATACCACAAAAGCCATTCGAATTATTGCGGCCCCTATCTTACTTCTAAGAGCACGGCGGAGTGGAGGCATGAAGCGCCCCGGGAACCTTAAGCCTCGAGCATCGGGCTTCTGCTGCTAGAGCCTAAGTCTCAAACCTCACGCAAAGTGCAACCCCCGCAGCAGTCTAGCACCCCTATAAACCCAAAGCCTAGACTCGAAGTCTTGTGCGTGTCTGCTGAGACAAGCGGGCAGTTCGGAATGGCCGACACTCGTTTCCTAAACCATACACCCGAAACCTAGCAAAACCCTAAACCCGAAACCGTAACTACGCCCTAAAACCTTAACCTAAACGTTATGGGACAGGAGCTTTGGCGGTGGTGGCGCGCCTGTGCCGATGCCAAAGAAGAGCTGAGAGCAGCCGGGGCCTTTCCATCGGTGGTATTGCGCCACATTGCAGTATAGTCTAGTATTGTGACTATATTATATGAAATATTACAATATTGTATTCTCATGTTTCCGTATACTACACTATCTTATCTTTGACTACTCTAACTCATATCATATTATCTTAGTTTCTATTCTATCCTATCCTATATTGGCCTATTCCACTATATTAAAATGTCTTGTACTATGGTATATCATATATCATTATGGTACAGTTCGTTGGGCTATATTACGCTACATGATATTTACGCTACATGATATCATATCGTATGGTTTCGTATTATACAATGTTAAATGATTTTACACCGTATTATGATACAGCTTATTGCATGATGCTATGTTATATTGTATTATATTGTACTGCATGATACGGTGTATAGTATATCTTATTAGAATATCATATTACATATTACATACAATACTATAATATATGTATATATATATATACATATATACATCTATATATATATATATATATGTATAATATAACATAAAGTGTATCATATACTATACGTTGCTTATCACATATTAGATATTGCATATCATATGTGTCTATCATCATATATAGCGTTTTCATGTTACAGTTTTTTGTGTTTTACATTATCATGCTGTATTTGATTATAGTATATCATATTATGCTAGATCGCTTCATATCATACTATGTTCTACCATATTATATCATTCTTTTTGTTTGTTATATTAGATTGTTTGCTGTACCACATTATATAACATTGTACTATATTGTACCGCACACTTTATTAGACCATATATGTTATAGCATGTTCCGTATCATACTGTGTACCGCATTACATTCGGTCTGATCTTTCTATGACATGATGTTATATGATATAGTTTTATACAATATACTATTTCATTGTACGATATGATACTCTATTGTATTGTGAGAAAGTGTTTTATGATGTATTTTATGGTATGGGGTGCGGGGGGAAGGAGTGCGAGTTCTGTGTAGTCCCGGGCAGAGTGGCGATACAATATGCTATCCGGTGTACAGGGTTCGGTGGATGGATACTGGCTTTGTTGTGCGGCGTTTGAACCTTGTAGTCCACGAGCCCAGGTCCTGGATTTCATGCTGGAAAAGGAGGCCTGCAGAGAGCCACCGGCACAGAGAACAGGCGTAGTCCGAGGCGCTTTCCAGAGGCAAAGCTAGGTCAGAACTGTACTGCGGACGAAATTCCTTCGAGGTCAAACTCTGCAGTGCAAACCCTAAACCACAAACCTAAGGTCCTACAAAACCCTAAACCCTAAAACGTAAGTCCTAAATCCCTGAGCCCTTATCCCCAAACCGTTAAGGACCCCTAAACCCATCGAAGGCCAGCTATCAAGATGCCAAAGGAGAGTTCAGCGACTTTGGCATCCAGGACTCCTAGAAGGGCCCAGCTCTAATAGCTAAGGGGGCGTTATAAGATTTAGATGGAAGTTCTCTAAATTGTATATGGTCGTTTGATAAGAGTGGAACTACCCATACAAGAGTTAAATAAGGGTTCTCACAGATCAGTTGAGGGTTCTATCAGGCTTTGTAGAGTTGTATAAGGGCTCTACCGACTCTACCAAGGGGTTGCGGAAGTTAGTCGAAGTCGCAGATGTGGAAGTCGTTATGTCTTTGTGGTTTCTTAACCAGGACCCATCAAGGTGCCAGATTCGATTGCCTTTTTGGGCAGTTGGAGCATTGACACTCGTAAGCTCTCAGCCCTAAAACCTTGAACCTGAACCCGGTCTATAGCAGCTTTGAAGCTGGTGTAAGTAGGCATAGCACGGACTCCCTCCCTGAGGCTCACACACAAAACCTCGGATTGTGAGCCTAATGTATGCACAGGGTTTAGGCTTGGAACGGAGCTTTCGTGACTGCTATCCCAAAGTGTGTACTATAAAAGCTTAAATAATTGCCACTATGATTCCTTAGGGTTCCTTATTTAAAGTGATACTATAATGAAACCCGAAAACCCCATTCGAATTAGCAAGGCCCCTACATAAGTGGCCTTGGAAGTATCATGCCAGGAGGCCCGGCCCCATGCACAAAATGTCATGGCACGTAGGTGGTTGTAGGATCTGGACATGTTGTGAAAAGTAGCATCCAAGTCAACTGTCTTAAATGCAGTCGTGCCAGCAGAAGGGGTTCCCAAGAAGAACGAAGATGAGCTCTCAACAAAGGATCCGACGGAAGCACGGAGAGAGCGCGAGAGAGAATGAAACAGACAGAGAGAGAGACGACGAGAGAGAGAGAGAGAGAGAGGAGAGAGGGCCTGGTAGAGAGAGAGAGAGAGAGCGGGGGAGGGAGAGAGACAGAGAGGGAGGGAGGTATAGAGAGAGACAGAGAGAGAGAGAGAGAGAGATCATACCGAGAATGGCCACCACGAGAGTACAGTACCCCAAACTTCTCACGTCCCCTCAAAGCCCCATAACATATGGGGGGCCACAAGGCCGGGGGACCTCAACAGTCCCCCATGCCCAATGAAAGAGAGAGAGAGAGAGAGACAGAGAAAGAAAGGCCTCAGCGCAGTTCGAGCTGTGTAATATGCAAGAGTTCGAGAGCACGACTGGAATTCTGATGAGAAGCAACGAAGCGCGAGGCCCCAGAAGCAGGATGCTGTAGATTCATTGACTTGCGAAGCCTGAAAGAACCAACAAAAGCCCTATAACACCCAAATACAACGGTATCCCGATGAACCTTGCAAAGCCCTCAAAACTCCCCTACAACCGTTATAGAAGTCTTGAATTTGTCTGCAACCTAATCCCAAAGCTGCTGGGAATCTGCAGGATCCTCCCTACGACCTGGGCCCTTTGGCGGTTCAGCTCGAGAACTCAGAGGCCTTCCAATACGGTCATAATCATATTACTAGTAGCAATAAGAGTCAGAGTAACAATAACAGCAGTAATACTAATAACGACATTTGAATGATGGCGGTGGTGATGATGGATGCTGCTTCTGCTGCTGCTGCTGCTGCTGCTGCTGCTGCTGCTGATGTTGGTGATGATGATGAGGGTTTCGAAGTCCGGTGTATCAGCAGGGAGATCAACTTTGTTGGGAGCGACGATTTTTCTAAGCATCGGTGCATTGGGGCGATTCTGAAGAGCCCCAACTCTTGATCTGACGTCGTTCTCGTCAGGCATACCGATCTGAGATGTCAATCATGATTGAGGAAGGGACCATGGCTTCGCTCTCAGACATGCGCCGGTTGTGTGCTTGCGATGTAATGCCGCATGTTATATGGGTTATAATGACAACACCATAGATCAAGCATATCAGTTACCATTACCAGTTGTGATTACATATCATTTTCGGTTGAAGGGACAGGATGGAGCGCGAGGTCAGTGTGTCTTTAGTATGCCTTTCTATGACATCAGGGTAGGTAACCCTAAACCTTAACCCTGAACCCTAAACCCTGAGCCCTAAACTAGAACCTTCGGGCCGCAACTCGAAATCAGCCTGATTCGTCCCAAGCTTCGACCTCCGAGCTTGAAGCTCTTTCAACATCCTTATCTAGTCATACGAAAAGGGTTCAGGGTTTAGGGTTGAGACCTTAAAGCTCCTAAGCCCTAAACCCTGAACAAAGTAACCTTAAACCCTAGCCACTAACCACTAAACCTAACCCGAGGTCTGGGAAAGGCTGCATCAGTCCAACCTCCGATTTGCTGCGGAGAAGCGCTGGGGACTCAGATCGGGTTCAGGGTTCATGGGTTCAGGGTTGCGGGTGTAGGCTTTAGGGTTTTGGGGGTTCAGGGTTTAGACGTTTCAGGGGTTCGGGGTGAGGGTTCAGATATACAGATCTTGAGTTTCTGTTGCTTTGTGATTTCGCAGGATTTATTGTGTGGGGTCTAGGGATCAAGATAGGACAGGTTCTGAAAGCTGTGTTTCATGCTGCATCAGAGGACAGAAGATGGCATTTGGCAGTGTGTTACAGTCGACAGTGCCTATTGCCGTCCGTGGTTTGTTTTGGGTGTTTCCTGGTGCATTATCGAAAAAGTGTATCGGCTTGTAGTATGCCCATCGTCGACGTTGTTCAGTATGCACAGAAAATTTGCAGTCAGACAGTTGTGATAAGAGCGTGCTGTAAAGAAACATGTTCAGAGCAGAATAGCCTTCTCTTCGTGTAGCTCCTCCAAGATTCCACGGGCCTTTTATAGACTAAACCAAGTTCAAGACCCTAAACCTCTAAACTATAAGCTCCAAGAGCATAGCGAGGCATCCGCGCAGCAATGAAAGATGAGCGAGAGGAGCCCGTTTAGGATTGTTGGTCTCGGGGTTTGCCTTGTGTTTTCGGTGATGTTTGAAGTCTTGTAGTGTTGTATCCTTCAGTTGTCCGCGTTTCTTGACTCGGGTGCAAAGTTGGGCATGACGTGTCTGATGGCCTTTTCCGCTTGTAGTGTGTCATGCCACGCACGTGGTCTGGGATATGGCAGCACATCGTGGTCTATCAGGCCACCATAGCAACACGAGTATAGTTTCTTGTTGACGCACCTCACGATTGTAGAATTACTTTTATACTCGATTTCACTCTAGCGTGTAGATGCTCGTGTATTCTGATACTTGTGTTCTCACATGTGCAATACAGTCTAGCCTATCTGGTATAGTGTAGAATCCCGACTGAAGAGAAGCCTTGCCACACAGACCAAAATCTTAGAATTCTTGACATAATCAGTCTCAAGGGAGATCTGCTGATCCGGGTCTACACCAGTGTTAAGTGTTAGGTAGTGTTTTCGGGACAGTATTGTGTAGCGTAGTTCGTTGTAGTATCTGAAAGCTAACCGGCTTGCGTATTCGTCTGGCGCTACCTACGGCATGGTATCGCACGTTACCGTACGAAACCATGAACAAAAAATGACAGCAAACTTTTGGGTGCTGACTTAAATGTATGTTCGTGAACCGTGCAAGTTGACGGGAATTGCTTCTTGTGCCATCTGGCGGCGGAGGCTTTTTCGTGCTGTCCACAGGCATGGACTCCCTTTTTGACATCGCAATAGAAGCTGCAACATCCTCGACTTCAACCTATCACCTAGCGCCTCTAGCCGTTTTCTACACTCTGCTACATGTGGTGGTGCATCTGTGTGCTATATATTGCATACTATGTACTGTGTACTAAATTATTCGGTATATGGTACTATATTATGTTATATTACAAGAGATGTATGCATCCTGAGCATCGGGGGGCCGTTGACTGGCGCTTAGATGCAATTATGCTCTGTGTGGCGCCTGCAGCTCCAGCATGGGTAGTGCTGCAGCATAGAATTGAGTGGCTTCCTCTTGGATTTTCATCCGTCCGTCCCGGCGATGTCAGCAGACCGATCCCCCAGAGAGAGAGAGGGAGATGTGTGGGTAGGGGGTCAAACCCCTGCACCATAGCCCTGACGAAAGAAAGATGTGTGTGTGTGTGTGTGTGTCTGTGTGTATATATATATATATGCGTACTTATAGGTATGAGACAACATCAGATATATATATATATATATGTAGGTATGTTATGGTATATTACGATATATACATATGTAGGTATATTCATTTGTTGTATTGTGATATGTTATGCATGCATGCATGCATGCATGCATGCATGCATGCATGCATGCATGCATGCATGCATGCATGCCTGTATGTATGTATGCATGTATGTATGTACGTATGTATGCATGTATGTACGTATGTGTAAAGTTAGATGAATAAAGAATAGTAATAAATAACATATATATATATATATACATGGTCACACATCCCTCCCATGATCCACCCCAGCCTTCTAGCCATCTGTTCGTCCCACAATCTTATGTCTCCAAATGCTTTCTCCGAGGTCCAGAAACCATCGGTGTTTGCGGTAGTTTCTGCGCTTCACACATACTGACCTCTACCTATTGTGCTTGTTTGTGGTATGTGTGAACCACCTAAAACTCAAACCAGACTCTGGCGTTGTGTCCACACTACTTGCTAGCTCTTGCAATCTGTCAACATCATAGCTGTACATATTGATGGTTCGGGAAGGAACTAGTCTCCTTCCACCATACTCCAAATACATTCGATCGGAAGTAAAGTGTGTCGAGCTTCTTACGCTTTGTAACACGAGTGGAACAGCTGCTCGCTTCTTTTATAAAATGTGGAATGGAACTACTCCTGTTACAACCAGAATAACAAGTCAGATTTTCGTGCGCTGGCTGCAAGAACAAAAGCAAAGACGAAGTGAAGATCAAACAATATGGAAGTACGCTGGTATACCTTTTATACTTCGTGGGAGTTAGGACGAAATATATCTGGAAAGCGTCGTTGCTCCTGTCTTAGCAAGAAGCAAAAGACCACATGGTTCATGCAAACAAACAGCCAAACTCGTTTGCGCCTTACTAGCAGCAATTCAACCAAGAGAGCTGCTATATCGTTCAACGAGACATGAAATGGCTGCTGCCTTCTGGCCTAAGCCTCTTCCCATCTTCATATAATGAAAAGAAGCTATTCAGCTCTGAGTATTCTCAAGACAGAAAAATCTGAGCCTTTTCAAACCATGATCAGAAATAAAAGCTCTTTCAGTTCATGCTCCAAAATACAATTGCATCATGTTTGAAGTACACAATGTGAGAGCTCGCTTATCTATGAGCGAGGCACCATTGATTAGCAAGGATACAGAATCAAAGCCTCGACTAACCGCAAAAGTCAGCCACATCCACACAACCAGAACAACTGCTGAGCACAATAATGCCGCTACTGGCACTGCTGCAATTACACATGGAACAAGAACAGCACGTAATAGGGACAACATGTACTCCACCACCATCAGTACTACAACTAATAAAAACAATACTGCCAATATGATAATAACACCATAAGTAGAAAGACTCATTATATCAATAACAGTAGTCACAATAGTAACGATAGCAATATAACAATAACAGTCAAATCCAGGCATTTATGAGGAATGCGGGGACAAGGAACATTAGTCAGACCTACAATCCTGCCGATGTTTTCGCATCTGAGGTTGCCAGAATGCCGTCAGGCTCAAATTTCCAAAGCTATGCTTGTATACGGGTATGGTTTAATGGCGAGCTATGGGGTTAAGGCGAAGTTTAGGGCTTAGGGCGTAGGTCTGCAAAACACAAGTACGCGGATTTCAACCAAACTGTGAACCCCTTATGAGGCGCCTTATCTTCTTGGAGCATCTATGTAGCTTATGCGCGCCCTCTTGTGGCGTAAAGGAGCCTTTCTAGATTATATTATGTATGTATATATATATATATAATATAGAACCCCTGAGACACGAGAGCACTGCGCGCGAGTGTACAGCAAACGGCCACATCGGAGATGTAAGGCACCATATATGTACAAGCATCCTCTAAGCGATACGACAGTAACTATACGTGCCTGTAGAACTTGCTTGTCCGGTTTCCGGGGGTGTTACAAGCTAAAGTTTGCGAAGATATTGATAATCCCACGGCCCCAACAGGGTTAGAGGATGCAAACTCTACCCCAAACCCTAAACACTAAATCCTCAACCCTCCTGACACACTGAAACCATCTGACACCTATAAGTCGTAAGCCCTATAAACATGTTAAACCCTAAACCCCTAAACCCTAAACCCTAAATGAACATGTTAAACCCTAAACCCCTAAACCCTAAACCCTAAATCCTAAACCCTAAACCCGAAGCCCTAAACCCGCCTGCCTGGTTCCACAGCGGCAGGAGCTTCCGAACGCGCTTCAGCAAGGGTGCCATGCCTGGCTAGTGGTTCGGCTTCGGGCTTTGGGTTGAGGGTTTTGGGCTTTGTTGGGGTTTAAGGGGTTGGTGTAAACCCTGAATCCTTAAACCCTAAACCCTAAGCCCATGAAGCCTGAACCCTTACTAAACCCTACAACCTAAACTAATATACTATAGGGTTGAGGGCAGTCACTCTTAGGAGTTTGGCTGGAGCTGCAAGCTTCGCTCAAAACCAGCGCGGAAGCGCTGCACTGATTGTAAAGGGCTCAAAAGCCTCAGATGGCATCATATGTAGCTGTGTTTCAAATTTCGACGAGTCTTGGAGGAGTGCCCAGAACCTAAACCCTAAACCCTAAACCCTTAACCCTAAACTTGCCCAGAAGGAGGCCTGAACCCTTCCAAGGAGCCACTGCAGTACTACGGTTTCGGGTTAAGGAATTCAGCGCAGCCTTGACCCTGACTGCCCTACTTGGCCCGACCTAAACAAAAGGCCCGACCTAAACAAAAGTACTCTCCTGGCCTAAGGAGTTATATAAGGACCTAAACTCTAAACCCTAAACCCTAAACCCTAAACCCTAAACCCTAAGGAAAGCCTTGAAACCCCAAAAGTGAAGGTTCTCGACGGTCCCGAAACTCTTACCTCCGAAACTCCAAACCCTTAAGCCCTTCAGCCCAAAAGCCGAAAACCCCAAACCTAAACCCTAAATGCTAAACCCAAACCTAAACCCTTACAGCCTGCAACCCTAAAGCCGCAAACCCTAAACCTGAACCTCTAAACACTAGATGCGAAAGACGGTGTAGCCTAAATGCCCAATTCCTGGCTCGACCTTTGTTTCTGGCCAGAACCCGCAAGCCCACGACATAATCAACGAACGTCCAAACAAGTAAGGTAGACTTTATTCCTAGATTCCTAGATCCTAAGCCGTAACCCTAAGCCCTAAACCGTAAGACCTAAACCCTGCGCCCTAAACCCTATAAGCCCTGTAAGCCCTCAGACGGACGGACTGCTGCCTGTCATCGGAGAATTGAGCTACAGGTTCATGGGCGGGTTAGGTACGCCCTTTGGGGTTCAGGGCTTAGGGCTCACAGGGTTTATGGCTTCGGGTGTGGGGATATTCGGGCCTTCTCACATACTCAGAAACAATCGAAACCAGAGGGTAGGATTATTTCTTGTCGAAGTGCAACCTGAAGCAATACCCGCCCATTGAACCCTGATCGATCTACCGTCTCATACCGCGCAGTTTTACATGTTTTACAAACCAAAATAATTAGCCTTCAAATATACTACCATTATGGAATTAGGTCCCTAAAGCCATAATAGGTATGGTCTTTTGGGACCTAATTCCATAATGGTAGTCTATATGGAGCCTCTGGGAAACCAAAATATGCTTCAGGTGGCTGCTCGTATGACTGTCCTGCAAGTCTTGCGATTCGTCTTGCGCAAATTTTTAGGGCGTTGCAAAGACTGCGCAGCCACTGCCTTGGCTGAAAAACCCTAAGGCTCCATGTGCCCATATATTACATACTAGGCATTAAAGGGGTTCCTATATAAGTGCTTGAAATCCTCCCTAAACCCTAAACCCTAAACCCTAAGCCCTATGTATATACCATATAGGTACATAGAGCCTTTGGGAAAGCTGAGGGTGGTCCAGGCCCTCATGGAGACGCTTGGAGAGATGTGAGGTAGAGGCCCTTATAATTAGGGTATTGGGCTCCTTTTTGGTGTAGTTATAATAAGGAATGCTAAGGAACAATATTGGTAATGATTTAGGCTTCTGTATTAAGTTCCGCCTGCAATCAGCAGCGGCCTATGACCCATCTCAAAAAAGAACTACTATGGAGCCTATGGGTAGTGTATCGCATGCAACAATAATCTGCGAGTAGTGTACGCAACTCCTTCTCGTCGTTCGACTATAAACCCTAAACCCTTAAACGCTGAACCCCTACACCCCAAATCCTACGCTCCATACCCTGTGCACTAAACAACCCAATAAACCCTTAACCCTGAACCCTAAACTGCCACAAACCCTAAACCCTAAATTCCATACCCTGTACCCCCGAGCACCAAAATCTCGCCGGCCAGGCGCCGTTCTGCGAAGAATCTTGGCCAAAGGACATCCCAAGTGTTGTCTGCAGAAGAGTCACGTGTGGGGTCTAGTTCAGGGTTTCGGGTTTAGGGCTTAGTGGTCTAGGGATTGATGGACTTGGGGGTTTTGCATAGATGAGCTTAGGGTCTAGGCTTGAGAATTTAGGGCTTAGGGGTTAAAATAGGGTTTCGGAAACAGTTTGTCGACCAGAACGATATCGCCGTAGGTAAGGTTGAACAGCTGAAGGAGCACGAGTTTCACAAACGAATACATATACTTTGGGATCCAGGGTCGAAACTCTAGAACTAAGCCTAGTTTGAGATATTTGGAGACTAGTCTTTCGCCCTAAGCCTCAAACCCTGGATCGTTTGTCGGGAAGTGCCCCAAAGGTTGTAAGTCTAGGGCGGGGCTCAGTGCGCAAAAGTCTGCGAAGAATGTTGGTCACGGAAACCTGGGATTCTGGTAACCATGCGAGCCAATCGGAGGAAGATGTGTACATACCTTTGGCATGCCGGGTTAACGTCCAGAGAATGCCCCAGAATTGATCATATAACAGGGAACCCAGAAAGATAGGTTCTGTAGGGTCCGAGCATCATACAGGACTCTATGTCGAATGCTTCTGAATGACGGGCTGAGGTGAGCCGTTCCCTTCAAATGTGGTCAGATAATCTTAACCCCAAGATTCCATGTACCAAAGTAGTGTATACTTTGGCCAAGTTACCTATATAGGGCTTTTTTAACTTCCGAAGTATATTTCTGTTGGCTGCATGGACCCTCAATGTAATTCTAAGCCGTTTATACACCCAGAAAGGCCAAGCCAAGGTTGCCTATGCAGCCCTAAGCCAAAACCCAAAACCCAAAACCCAAAACCCTAAACCGCAGCTCTTGGACTTGGATGCTTCGGACATGAACCGGCAATACCTTGCGTTCTCAATAAGCATTGCGCTATCCATAAGAACACGCATTGATACATGTGTATACTGTGTATATATATATATATATGCACACATAGATAAAAGTACTTCTCTATGTAGCTATATTCTGAGATGTAGCAAGACTCCCAGAGTTGAAGGTGCTTCAGACCATGTAAGATCTTGTTCTCAGAAGGACCCTGGACCCTAGTCTCGAAACTTCCATCCCTAAGGGTCCATGTGCGTAGTTTTAGGGTCATATAGTATATGCTCAGGCCTTCATGTAGCCCCCACATAACCACCCCTAAACCCTAAACCCTAAACCCTAAACCCTAAGCCTTCATGTAGCCCCCACATAACCACTTAAAGGCCGAATGAAGGGAACTTGGGCCCTCCGGGTTGAACTCAAAGAAACATTCCAACACAAACCACCTTATTTCCGTCCACACACTAGAGCCAGTTTAGGGTTTAGGGTTTAGGGTTTAGGGTTTAGGGCATCATTTTGGGTTATGGGGTTTGGGGTTTAGGGTTTAGGGCATCATTTTGGGTTATGGGGTTTGGGGTTTTGGGTTTAGGGGTAGCAGGGTATCCTAGCTTCTGCCGCATGTTTGAGGGATACTTTATGGTTCGGATATCCTACAAAGAGATACGGCTTATCCAATGAGGGAGCCGGAAAGGCACCTTGAAGCGTGCCGCCCAAGTACGTACCAACCTTTGTTCAGGGGTTGGCGTCGACCAGAGACTTCCTTAAGACGTCAACCTGAACCCGTAAACCGGAACCCCCACTCATGGAATCCACTAGTCTAGTGATCATAACCTCCCCTCCCCTCCACAGACTAACCTAAATATACTGCTCTCCTGAACCCTCATACTCCACGATCAGGTACACTGGACCCGAAAACATAGTATACTCAGAATCCACATGCCTACTTGACAACCCCTGCGACCTACAACCCCTTCATGGATCCCATGTCGAACCCTTAAAACGGCCAGTGCAACAAAAAAATAGCACCTAAATCACCGATAGAACGCCGGAACGCCGCGTAGAACCCTCAACACCCACGACAGAGGCCTGAACCCTAAACCCGACTTTGTAGACTTCTGTCGAACCCAATACCTATGCACCGTTCCCGTTGCAAAATGATCCTTTTCAACTTGGGCCTCCCACACAGGTTTGGGGAACAGGAGGGTTCAGGGTTTGTAGGGTTTAGGGTTTAGGGCTTAGTGTCTATAGGGTTCAGGGTTTAGGCTTTATAGGCTTCAGGGTTTAGGGCTGATGGTTTATAGGTTCAGGGTTTAGGGTTCAGCCTTTTTTGGGAGGGCTTAGGATGCATAAGGTTTACGTTTTTCTTGGTACCCTAAACCCTAAACCCTAAACCCTAAACCCTAAACCCTAAACCCTGAACTCTGGGTGGAGGGCTACGGTTTAGGGTTCACCTGGACCCGTAAGGAACCTACCGTTTCAGGGTTCCTTATGATGTCCTCACAAGTCCTTTAAAGCGGTAGGCTCTTTAGTTAAAAGGAAACTACAGGTGGGGAGTCTAGGGTATATTTAAGGCTTCTATAAGGCTTCTATAATATATAGACCTTCTATTAGGCTCCTATAACGGTATCTACCCACCTGAAAATGTCCTAGAATAAGTGTCCAGGTAGAGTTGAAGGTTAAGGGCTTGGGGTGGGCTTCCTAAGACAAAGCTACACCGTAAACCCTAAACCCCAAACCCTTAACTAACCCTATAAGTCCTAAGCCCTAAACCCTATAAACCCTAAACACTACAAACCCTAAACCTCAAAACCTAAACCCTAAGCTAACTCAGCACTCGCACTCAGAGAAACTTCCGGGGTTTCGGGGTTTAGAATTTTTATGCGAACCTGAGTAAGGAACCCGGGGATTAGGGTTTAGGGTTTAGGGTCTTTTTTAGGGTTCTTGATATAACTTCTGCTGCTTGGGGTTATAGGGCCAGGGTTTCTTTTAGTGCAAATCCTGGGCTTCGGATTGGGAAACTAGGGAAGAATGCTCCTGCAAAGTGCAGAGCGCAGATTCAGCAGTGAGACTACTAGAAACCCTAAACCCTAAACACACTCCTTTTGTACGCGCGACTTCTATGGCCGCTTGCACGGTTTGTTCGTGTTTTTTCGTCAGCATCCGGAGCTGTATATAAGCCTGTTTGGCGACAAGGATTTGGGGCCAGGATTTAGAGGTTCAGTGTATGGGATTTATGCATTTAGGGTTTGGGGTTTAGGGTTTAGGGTCTAGGATTTAGAGGCTTAGGGCTTAAGAGTTCTGCTGGCGATGTATGAGTCTGGTGGCGCTGCTGGTGACAAGCTGGCTTGGATTCACGGGTTTGTCGGGGGTTGCCTATTTCCGAGGTTGAGCCGTCTACTGAGCCCTCGACGACAATAGGCGGCCAGCCGAAACAGAAATAGCAAAAAAGGCAAAGCACCGTCTCATACGCGTAGGGTAGCGGAGCTCCCCATGGACATTTAAACATGGGTCTTGTGTAGTACCCCATGAAGGTAGCCAGGCACCTGTCCTGACTATGGGGAGGCTGTAATATTACTCAAGAAGGGAGAGGCAGGGTGTCATTAAGGGCGGCTGTAGGGTGTAGTGTTTCAATTTCGGGTGTCTTGCTAGGTGCCCTGACAATGAGGATTCTGTTTAGGGTCTATTTTACGGGGCCGGCACCCCCCCATCACAAACACAACAAAACACTGTCCCACAGCCCTGATATAAGCCCCACCTGTGGCCCAAACAACCTACGTGTTTAAGGACTTATATATAGAAACCATAATAGGGAACCCTAAAAATAAGGTAGGCATTTCGGCCACAGGTAGTTCTATAGACATTGTGAACCACCTGTTTGGACTGCCGGGTCTGGAGCTAAGTCTCTTCTGTGCTGGTGTGCCGGATTAGAGCAAAGAGCTTGGGGTGTACGTCGTGTTTCATAACCTGGGTTCTTATTAAGGAAGCGTAGTTTAAGCTCCCATAACATTCAAGCCCGAAATTATTTATTTCAGATATTCTGGTAACTTAAGATTACTGCCTCAACAAGAACCCAACCCAGTAACACCTAGTCTAGTTCAGTCGTCTTGTCTTATGATTGAGCTAATCCCCTGACCATCCGGCTCCAGGGACGGCTACAGCATAATGGACGTGTTTTGCCCTACTTAGCAGCAAGAGGAAGTAGCTTAAATGGCAAGGCTACAAGTAGGATAAATTAGAATAGCCCTAACCCTAAGGGTCCAAGTACCCAAATCGTATATACCTTGGCCCCAAAGTACTGACTACTTTAAGGCCAACGTATATACTATTTGGGTACATGGACCCTTAGGGCTACATAACTACTACCCGAAACCTGAGTACCTAGTGATTGCTTTCTTCGGACCTTTTGGGTCATCGGGCACTTATTTTAAGAGAACCCCAGAGCATATATGCTGTTATGGAAATAGGTCCCAAAGGACCATCCCTACTATGGTCTTGGGGACCAGGTTCCATAATACTAGTTACTCGTATAGATGGACCCTGATGGAAAGTATGTAATTTAGGGGAACCTAGCCCAAACCCTAAACCGTAAACTATGGACCCATAGTAGTATGTATGGATGCTCTTTTTTACCCATTACTAATCCACTTGCTATGCCCCCGGATCCGCTAAGGAGCCTACAGAAGCTCGCCGGCCTTGGCAACACCATAATATGGCTAGGCTGGTTAGGGTTTAGGGTTTAGGGTTTAGGGTTTAGGGTTTAGGGTTTAGGGTTTAGGGTTTAGGGTTTAGGGTTTAGGGTTTAGGCTTAGGGTTTAGGGTGTAGGGGGTTAGGGTTTAGGGGTTTAGGGGTTTAGGGGCTTCAGAGGCTCAGGGGTTCAGGGGTTCAGGACTTAGGGTTTAGAACGAACCCTAGGAGCTCAGTTGCTTATGGAGTAAGTTCCTGGTTTATGGGTATTATATGGCTTTTATTTATAGGATCTAAATGACAGTACCCCCCCAGGGAACATGAACGACAATTGCAATTAAACCATGAACCGTGACACATGAAGCCCTGCAATGAAGCCTGTTACCTCCATTGTCCTGTGGGAAGAGGAATCTTCCATCAGCAGCATGGTTCACTCGGAGCCACCGCGAGGCTACGACAACTCTGAGTAGCGCTAGCTGCCTTCTTGACTCCTTGTCGCAGCTTCTACTACCCTCAGGGCCCAAGTACCTAATAAGCCTACAATAATTACTCCCCAAATAGGAACCTAGATAACTAGTATAGGGGCCTTAATAATTGGAATAGGGCTTTGGGGCCCATTATACTAGATTTATAATAAGGAACCCCAGGAACCCCCAAAATATGATTGGTAGTTATTTAGGCCCCTATACTACTATCCGAAACCTTGGCTCTTTCGAACCTTTTGTTCTTAGCTTCGGCCGCAGCTTGTACTACTTCTACGACTAGGCATCCTACGCGTAGTATAGATGTTGGATTAAGGCGATTAAGGTTTAGGGTTTAGGGTACGGATGCTGCAGGAATGACACAGGGCTGTGACGAAAATGAATCAAGAACACAGCGTTGAACGATGCCGATGCCTCAAAACGCTTGTGTCTTCGGTTTGCAAACTTTGAAGCTCACGTCTTCGGGTAGCTTAGGGGTTTCGTCTTGGGGACAGGAGGTTGAGGTGCTCTATTGCCTGAGACCCAACACAGGAAACCTGCAACTCGAGGATTTGGGGTTTTTTGCGTGCTTCTATAGGGGTTCCCCCAAGGGTCCAAGTACTTAATAATCATATACCCTCCCAAATAGTAACCTACATAACTACTATCCGAAACCTAAGTACCTGAATATTGGGTCCTTTGGACCCTTGGGGTTCAGAGCTGGGTATCTAAGGTAAGGGCTTCTGGGCTGTTGGCTTCTACTACTTCGGCTCTTACAGGTGTGGGCCGCGTGTCTATGCTGGCTGGCGCATGTGCTATCTATGTTGTTTGGATAGACCCCTGCCCGCAGGTTCACAGTGGTATGACTGCGGACACGAGGACGGAGACTACGGCGACTACTGCTTCTACAACCACACTCTCAACGACAACATCTTCGAGAATGAGGTTCTGCAAAAGTCTAAACCCTAAACCCTACCCTAAAGTGTTGTGTAGGGCTTCCGGTCTGCAGGGTTTCGGTCATAAGGCGAATCTGTCGCCACAGATTAGATGAACCCTCCACCCCGGCAAAACGCTGTCCAGCAAATGCCGTGGTTCATGGCTCCGAGGAAAAGCAGGGAATAAGGCAAGCTCCACATGGTAGTTCGGCAACAACTCAGGGTTCTAGAGAATTGGAGGCAACCGTGCATGGACCATTGCACCAACAAGGATCCTGCCATCCAAAGCATCTACGGTTTGTGTAAAGAGCAAACCCTAGAACCCACCCACCCAACCAACTACGCGCCCCCACCACAAAAACACATAAAGAAACAAAGCTGGGTGACCTACTAAACCCACAGCCCTAAGAACTTAAACCCACAACCTTGTCTTTTCGTGCAGAAGCCTTGGACGATTCTTAAGATTTCGCGTTGCCCACCGGCAAGTCCTCAGGTTACAGGGTTGAGGTTTTAGGGTTTAGGGTTTAGGGCTTGCAGGGTTAAACGTGGTATAAGCCTCTGCTAGTCGCAGGGGCTTCTGTGGTTCGGGACTGTGGCGATGGCTTAGAGTTTGCAGCTTAGGGTTTTTCGGGTTCGGGCGGCTTCTTTGG
Source organism: Symbiodinium sp. CCMP2456 (assembly GCA_905221635.1). Lineage (NCBI taxonomy): Eukaryota > Dinophyceae > Suessiales > Symbiodiniaceae > Symbiodinium > Symbiodinium sp. CCMP2456. The sequence goes on from CAJNDV010032829.1 coordinate 29,705, forward strand.
TGTTGGCGGTGCCTTCGTACTCCGAAGTCTCAACACTGGGCCTACTGCTGTGCACGCTAACCATGTAGGAGGAAGCCAAGCCCAAAGGATCTCTACAAGTGTGAATTAGCCTGTGCTTCCGTGGTCAGAGGCCGACGACGCTGTGGCTGTCGACAGCGTACCACGCAAGGACGGAAGGATCATGCCACCTAGGAAGAAATCGGGCGCTGCACCACCCAAGGAGCAAAAGGGAATCCATCCTACAACAAACAAATTCGGATCTCAACCGCCGATCTTTGGTTCGACTAACAGTGGCCTAATCAAAACTTGGTACAGCCGGGAGACGGCCTGCACTATTTTTGCTAAAGCTAGTACTCGGTCTATGCTGCTGCCGCATCACTGTTGCTGCTACCCCGAGTCTAACAATGCGGGCTGATGACCGTTCAAGTCCTACAACTCGCAGTGCTGTTCGTGCCTGTGGCAGTGGTTTTGCTCATAGTACTGCGAATCCTCGTGCGGAAGCCTTGTACTTAATCGCTACAACGACCGTGTATGTAGCAGTACTCATACGAAACATGCAAACCACCACAAACCTCGTGAAAAGAATCCGCTTCTGTAGGAGCTGTTGCTCGGCCTAAGTCGGATGGGTTCCAGCAGGTACTCTTTGGGGCTGTACCTGAACCTGAGTGACGTATTGGGTTGTTCCACCGGTAAGCCAGCACAGCTGATCAACATTCGGCGGCCCATCTTGACTCGGCTATAGACGATCCAAGCTACCAGGAATGTGGCTGGTGGGCTTAGGCCTGTGACGGCACATGCGAGTTATGGTTCTCACCTGGAAGGCCATCAGAGAGAGAAGCTTAGAAAGATGAGGAAGTTTGCATACATGGTCACGAGCCTTTTCAAGAGCAACAATACTAATCACAACACTAGTAGCCGTCATAAACATTACAAACATGAATCGCACTAGTACTGCTAATATCATAGTAGTAAGAAGTCCGTTTACAACTTCAATGTTATTCAGTAGGAAAATACCAGTACTAAATCAGATAAGGCCCCATGATGTACATCACAGAGACTGGGATCCTTATTAAGGTCCCCCGCTGAGGGAACCTGATTGCAAGAAAAGCCCACACCCTAAACCCTGAACTTGGTAAACGCTGCAGGGTCCTCAAGCTTGAAGCCAGAGAGGTCGAGGATATCGGCAAGCAGACATATGTATATATATAGATATATAACGTAAAAGTATGCACCCCTCCTGCTTGCTTTGTTTCATTGAGGTTTTATGGTTAGGGCCAGAGCAAGTTTACAATCTCGAGGCTCGCGAACTGCAGCTGGTCTTGTTTCTAGGGCTCGAGCAGGCTTACACCACCGTAACCTCAAATGCCCTGAACCCTAAACCCAATAGTCCATATAGTTCTAAAGCCTGAACCCTGAAAGCTATCCTAAAACCTAATATGAATCCTAAACCCTAAACCCGAACCCCTGAAACGGTAATCGAGCCGCAGGGCCGGCATAAGGGCTTCATAATGGTGCCCGAAAGGGTTGTGGATGTAGGGCTTTCTGGCTTTTGGGCCCTGGCTTTGGTCTTTCTGAGGTTAGAAGTATGAGCCCCTAACAGGACCCTTTAGGCCTTTCAGGGGGCTTGAGCGCACATATTGGGTATATTTAGTAGGTATCGACCCAGGGTTATAGTTATAAGGGTCCATACTACCTTGAGGGTCGTCATGACATGGTTCCAACCTTTGGTACGGTGGAAGAACCCAATCCAGGCAGACAAGGTCGAGTCTGCCACCACCCTGCTTGCCCACTGTGCCAGATGGCTATAGGGTGTCATTGAACCATGGAGCCGGCTGGACACAAACAGCTAGAACCCCTTAGGTTGTATAGGGTTCTAGGGTTTAGGGTTTAGGGTTATAGGGTTTAGGGTTCAGGATTTATGGTTTAGGGTTTAGGGTTTAGGGGGTTCGCACGTGAAGCCTACAGCCTGATGCCCGAACACTCCAGCCCCTCCCTAAAATCCCTGAAGCCAAAACATCCCGAAAGTTACTGTGTTGCTTCGCCCTATTCCATCGAGGGTCCGTGAATTGCCCATGTCTGAAACACCTTGGCCCTTGAGCTACTATAAAGAGACCAGGTTAAGGCTAAAGTAGATTACTGTCCATTTTGCTTAGGCACCTAGACCCCACAACACCCTACAGCGAATCGTATAAACCAGATACACCGAAGGGTCCAAGTAGTCCGGGTACTTGGACCCTTAGGGTACCCCAATTAAGCCCCGCAGAACCCTGAAAAGAACCCATGAACGGGACCCCTTTTCAGGCAAAGCCCCATGCAATCAAGAGCCAGAAGGACCCTAAACCTAATCCCCAAGGCCTGAAGACTACCTACCCTAAACCCTAGACCCTAAACCCCAGACCCTAAACCTGTATACCCTAGACCCTAAACCCATATACCCAAGACCCTAAACCTATATACCCTAGACCCTAAACCCATATACCCAAGACCCTAAACCTAGATATCCTAGACCCTACAATAGAGATCAACCTGAGGCGCCCCAAACCCACAAACGCCTGCCGACATACCCCGAAACCGAGCAGCTCCTACCGAAACTCATGGTTTAAGCTCAGAACCATTTTAGGGTTTTAGGGTTTAGGGCTCAGCGTTTAGGGCTCATGGGGTTCAGGGTTAAGGGTTTAAGGTTTAGGGCTCATAGGATTTAGGGTTTAGGGTTTAGGGGAGTTTATACGGCTTGCGGTTGAGGATTTAGGGCTCAGAGCTTAGGGTTTTGGGGTTCTTCATTGTTCTGGCCTGATGCTTGGGGATATGAGGTTTTTGGGCTGGGTTTCACGCCGCCTCATGGCTTTAGAATGTAGAGTAAGTACGGCTTAGCGTTTACATCCTACCTGCCTACAAAGTTTAAACCCTAAACCCTAAGCCCCAAACCCTAAATCCTAAATCCTAAACCCCAAACCCTCCTTCCTAAAAAGTCTAATGAAGGCATATCCACCCCCACCGGCTACAATCAATAGCCACTCGTCTCACCTCCTCTCAAGTGCTGCAAAGCCCCCAGCTGCACTCCCCCGCTTCAGGACTTGATGTAGCCCTAAGGGTCCAAAGGACCCAATAATTAGGTACTTGGGTTACGGATAATAGTTTTGTAGGTTAGTATTCCGAAGCGTATACGATCATTAGGTACTTGAACCCTGAGGGTAAGGGCCTTAATAATTAGAATAGGGTTTTGGTGTTCCTTTTGAAGGTTCCTTAAAGGGTTTTATAGGGGCTACTTTCAGGGTTTGGGATATGCGGGCCTTAATAATTGGAATAGGGTTTTGGGGGATGTTATACTGTATTTATAATAAGGATGCCCCCAAAAAACAAATAGTATAGGTAATTATTCGGGACCCTGGAGTGGGCTTCAGGAAAGTGTTTCGGGGCCCTAATGTAAATCCCTGAATCTGGAAAACACATGCTAAGTCGTTCGGGTTCCTTATAGTAAGCATATTATATACCAAGACACCCCACTCTAATGAAGGCCGATATATCCCTGAGGGTCCATGTGCCCAAATAGTATATACGTTGGCCTTAAAGTAGTCCCTATACAAGTGCTTTGGGGGTGTATACTATTTAGGTACATGGACCCGTAGGGCATAACGAAATCCGAGTTGGGAGTACTTTGAAGTATAAATCCTTCCCAAAGCCATCGGATAGGAAGTCTCGTTATAGGGGTTTCAAAGCTAGTCGGTGTAGGGCTTAGGGCTTAAGTTTTTTGGAGGTGTCCATGGTCTTTTGGGGTTCGGGGTTGAAGTTTGTGGGGGTTTCATCTTGAATTGAGGTTGTGCGTGTCTGCCACGCCTAAACCCTAAGCCCTATAAACCCTAAACCCTAAACCTTAAACCCTAAGCCCTAATCCTTAAATCCTAAGCCCTAAACCTTAAACCCTAAGCCCTAATCCTTAAACCCTTAACCCTAAACCTTAAACCCTAAGCCCCAAACCTTAAACCCTAAACCGTGTTTTCCTTATATGTCCAACCAACAAAATCCTAGGTCCGCCAGTAGACCCCTAACAAATGAGGGCGGCCTTTTTCCTACTTACTCTTTGGGTTCAATAAGGGGCCCCAAAAACAAAAAGGGCAAAAGGGTGCTACTGAGGACCCTAAACCCTAAACCCTAAACCCTAAACCCTAAACCCTAAAACCCTAAAACCCTAAACCCTAAACCCTAAACCCTAAACCCTAACCCAGGAACCTAGAATCCGAGGATGCTTGCGACTCAGTCTGTGGGTTGCAGTCTCAGGGTTCAGGGCTGAGGGTTCTCAGGGTCCATGTAGGGGCCTTAATACTGAGAATAGGGTTTGGGGGGGGTTCCTTAGTATAATTATAGTATAGTATACCCCCTAAACCCTATTCTAATTATTGATGCCGCTATATTATGCCCTGCCTTCTTCCCTCATGGGAGTTGTGGGGGTTCAGGGCTGAGGGTTCTGAGGGTCTAGGGTTTAGGGTTTAGTCCTGGGAGTTGGAGTTGAGTGCAAGGGGGCTCACCAGGAAGGGTCATCGGACGAAGGTGGCATGAATAGTCTGCGAGACGCAAGCCACGCAGACCCCTGATTTACAGACACCTAAACCCCAAAAACCCGTAAGTTACCGATAAGCCCCTAAACCCTAAACCCTAAAACCTTAGGGTCTAGGGTTTGGGGGGTATCTGATTTACAGGAACCTTTGCATGATAATCCTACTAAAGGTTTCAGGTAGATCAGGGTCATAGTTGTCAAAAACTCCCACACTACACGCTAACTCTACTAATCTTCCAGACCCTACATACCCTAATTCCCCAACCCATGAACCATAAACGCTACACCCTGCATGCAAAAACGTGTCCTGGCCAGAACAAGCCTGAACCCCAAACCCCACTTCAGGGACCAGAATCATTATCAGCATTGTCTTCCTGGGGGCTCGGTATACAATTATGAATATACCAAATCATACACCAACACCCTCTTCTGACGAGCAGAGGCCCCATAATCCTAAAGCCGAAATATCCAACATGATATCAAGGATCCCGTGTTTAAGGGATGCTCCTTGCTTCAAGGGGTTGGGGCGTGGGAAGCTCTGGGTGATTGCCACAGGGAGCTCCATGGTCAGGGCTTGGGGTTTACGTTTTGGATTTGGGGTTCGGGCATTCAATGGGTTTAGGGTTTAGGGGTTTAGGGGTTCAGGGTTTAGGGCTTAGGGGTTTAGGGGTTTAGGGTTTAGTGTGTTGCAGTCTTGAGCGCTTGGATGTTGTAGAGTTGGCGGTGTAGTCTGGGTTTCCAAGCCCCCCCTAAACCGTTTGGAGCTTGGGGGTCTGGTGATGTATAGTGAAATGTTTGGGGAAGTCGCGCTAAATGCTAAATAGCTTAAGCTTCGCTGTCCGAAACCTTCAACCCTCAAGCCTGTGTCCAGGGATGTTACGGAGATTAGGGTCAAGCTGGGCTTGCGTCAAAGCAGAATCGTAGGGGCGTGTTCCCTTCCCCTCTCCGATTCAAGGCAGTAGTGCGCAATCGTGCCTGGCCTCGGATGTGCGGAGGGGGAGCTTTGGTAAGCCGTTAATACAAACGGCTATAGGGCTTAGGGTTTAGGGTTTAGGGTTCAGCAAAATCCCAGTGAACTACGTGGGGTCACTACCTACTTACTCGGCACTGAGCACCTTAAGCTCTCAATGACGCAAGCAGGAGTCGGATGCAGGGTGCACGCGGAACCTTAAACACCCAACCTTAAACCCCAAAACCCTAAACCTTAGACCGGAAACCCTAAACCCCAAAACCCCAAAACCCTAAACCTTAGACCGGAAACCCTAAACCCCAAAACCCAAAAGCCCAAACTCAAAAATCTGACGATATGGTAGGTTCCGAAAATAGGGAACCGTACCCTGAATAGTAGGATCCCTCATAATAAGGACCCCAAAATAAGGTACCCCCATATGCACCATATCCACGGGTAGGTATGGGATTCGGATTTAAGGCTTGTCTAGAGTGCCGGCACAGACACCGTGCAAGATGTACAAAGGGATCTTGCCTAAGGCTGTTGGAAAAGGATGGAAAAGGGTTGGATAGTCACGGTGTACAGTTTACGGGTCTAACGGGTTTTACTGTAATATTATGGGCAAATATGGTACGGTTATATAGCTTGGTGTTCAACAAACTTTATTTTCGCAGGGATGTCCATATTCGTTGGTCATGTAAAATGGCCTTGCCTTGGAGCCATATTCCACGGAGGATCGATCGTGCTTGAATATGGGGGCCTTAATAATTTCAATGGGGTTTTGGGGCCCTAAACCCCAAACCCTAAACCCCTAAACCCCAAACCCTAAATTATAGTAAGGAGGCCCCCAAAAAATAGTATTGGTAATTGTTTAGGCCTGCGTGAGGGTTTGGTATCGATGATACGCTATATGCTCACCTCACCGAGCGTCTTGTAATAAGTTGATAACTCTTGCCGATGTTGAACTCGTCGCACTCAACAATGTCC
>CAJNDV010032830.1:0-14507 GCA_905221635.1 Symbiodinium sp. CCMP2456
ACTACCACTACCACCACCACTACGACGACTAGTACTAGTACTAGTACTAGTACTAGTAAGAGTACCAGTACCAGTACCAGTACTAGTACTAGTACTAGTACTAGTACTAGTACTAGTACTAGTACTAGTACTAGTACTAGTACTAGTGCGAGTACGAGTACGAGTACGAGTACGAGTACAAGTACAACAAGTACAACAACAACAACAGCAACAACAACAACAACAACAACAACTACAACAACAACAACAACAACAACAACAACTACTACTATTACTACTACTACTACTACTACTACTACTACTACTAGTACTACTTGCTGGTACTGCGACTGCTGCTGCTATCGCTTTTGTAGGTTTCTGCAAGAAACTGGTGTGTGTGCGCAAGAAATGCACAAGAGAGCACAACGGTGGGCACAAGGGGTATTAGATGGTGACTCATCGGAGCAGTAATATCGATTAAAATGTATGTATGTATGTATGCCTGCAGAACTTTGTACATGTGTTCTGTGAGTTAAAGCAGGCATGTATCAATTCAGAGTGCGTGCAGTTCGAAAGACCGAGAGAAACAGACAGAGACACAACAAGCAGATGCAAAACATGCATGTGCATACATACTGAATTCAGGCATCCTGCGCAGACTCGGGCGCAGAAGTATATAGGCAATTGTACATGTGCGTAGTGCGCACATCTGAATTGGCTTTTTTGCCCATATGTTCGTATTTTATGGTTCATTCCATGCACAGACGTCGTAACGTATGTATCACAAGTTGTGTGTGACATGGCGATGCATGCAGCGTCTGCATCCAATGGATCGCAAGTATCATAAGCTAGTAGAAATCTACGGTATGATTACAAATGCTGCGCGCAATATTTACAATGGTGTGCTTTGCTCGACATGTCGCTTGGTATGGTCCTTTTGGGATGTGTCTATTGCTGAATATTGCTGACTGTCTGCATCTATGCAAACTGGCAGAACATTGTTCCTGTCTGCAGAGAACTCAGCACAGCCTGTGCTTCCCGTAACAGAATTCAATTTGCACAGCTCACTGCAACTCGCGCAGCCTTGGAGTTTGTCACAAAGACTCTTCGACTGCGCCGGCGATGAGTGCATGGTCATTCACCTTGTTTCTTTGGAACACGCGGATCTGGGAAGCCACAAATGTGGTTTTGGCCCGGTTTCCGCTTGAGCTGGATGCAGTCAGCTTACCAGGCTGTTGCTCACGCATCTGGAATCTTCTTGTCCTGACATTCAGGGAGGGTCGCACATTTTCAATCACGATAATTCAATGCGTGCTTCGTCGTGGTCGTCTTGTTCTTGAACCCTTCCACTTTGCATGGGACTTTCTTTTCCCGAGTGTCGATCCTACAAAGAACAGGTCAACTCAATGCAACCCCAGGAAACATGAGGGTTGCCTTGAGCTGTTCTTCAGTTTTGCTTTTTTTGAGGTTCACATGAAAGATATATTTGTTGCTCATAGCAACAACACACAGTGAACTTGCATTTTATCGGTTCTGTACCTTCGATACGTGATCCTCGACTTCGATGAATTCTTAGCTGCCTTAGCTGTACAGGGAATGCAGGCCAGCTGCATGGCCCGTAGGCGCAGGCCATGGACACTGCAGCCGAGCTGGATTGAATTAGTTTGGTCGGCGGAGATGGCAGCACCGCAGCTCACTCGCCATTATTGCGCAGGAGCGCACTTTCGTCCAGCCTGGTGGCTATGTTCTGCACTGCATACTGCAAACCTCGTGCTGGTCCAAGGCAGAGTCCGCGACACTGCGGTGGCGGCGAAGTGCTTGTGCTGCCGAAGGCAACCATGCGACAGAAGCAATGGATCTTGAAATTTCTCCTTGAGTCAGCTCCCCCACTTTGAGACTTGTGCGCGTTATTTTGTGCGAGGCTGTCGTACTGTCGTGCAGTGTCGTGCATGTGTGCAGACGTGTGAATGCTGGGATGCCTGGCGCCAAGCGAGCAAAATGCCTGACTGAGGATTGGCGAGTCACACTTCTTTCCTTCTTCTCGGACTGTAAGTTCGCAAGAAAGCGGCGGCGGAAGCTCTGCTCGCACAATGAGGCGAACGTTTGCAGCGCTGCAAAAAATCTTTGAAGAATGAAGTGCAGCATCGCGCCGGCACTAGCGACCGTCAAAACCCTGTTTCTTACCTGCTACCTGCTGTGATGTCACGCTATCTCTTTTCTTAGAGGATGTTGCAGTCAGTTTGCCGGCGTGATTGCCCGCAGTGCACGTCGCCAGCATGGAAGGGAAAGGAACTTTCCGGTGGCTGGGCTCGGTAGCGGAGTACAACTGCTTTCGTGTGCCCAGGCACCTCAGGTGGCACGCGCCAGCACGTGCTGAAGGTTTGCCCTTGCAGGTCTCTGGCCATGGTGTCAGCTTGAGCGTTCGAAAAAATGCCAAGCTGCTGACTCGCGACGATCAGCACAGTTCCTGCAGAGCCTAGCGGCCTAACGCAGTCTTGACTCCTGACCAGTTCGCTCCACTCCGCGCAAGCCAGGCGTGGGCAGGGCACACCCTGTTTGCAGTAATATGAACTAAGCCCAATGAGGAGCCCTAAGGCACTGGAAGCCCCAAAGACCGAGACCAAAAGCCGCCAGCACCGATTTTCAGATATTGTGCTTGTCAAGTTTTGTCCCTACACGACCTACCCCTTGCATGAGTGGAAACATGTAGCTCAAAAAGACTCGGGAAAGAGCTGGGGTTCGCAGTATTTGTTCCACTTTTTCCATTGGTGTTCTACTCGCTACATGATGTGGCCTGTCCATAGACTTTTTGCACTCTGCGTCTTGCACACTTTCATGCGGATTTGGCATGCGTTCACCTTGATTTGACTGCCTTTGCCAGTTCGCACGCTGCGTCGCAGGAGCTGTGAGAACGTGATTTGCATGCTCTGCGAATCGGAACAAGCCCATGTGCTCTGCAGGAGCCTCCAGCTGGGCAGACGGGCCTGGGCGTGCCAGCCTGGGTTTTGCGGATTCCGCCGACACGCAGACACGTAGAGATGGCAGTGGCTGCTTGCAGCTGTCGCTTGGAATCCGAGGTGCCTCCGCTGCCGGGCTCGCTACAAGGACCCGCGCTGCTGTGCTTGGCAGCCGCGAGCCGCGCGAGCCGCGCGAGCCGTGAGCCGCTGCAGGGCTACCGTTGACGAGCACGTCTGGTGTTCATGGGCCGAGGCCTTGTGACGCTGCCGTCGCTTTAACAGCTTCTGGTTTGTTTCTTTACGGAAATACACCGAGACCGAGGTACTTGGAAGCAACTCTTAGGCGGGCAACGTGCTACTTAGGAGCGTTTGCGGTGCTCTGACGGGTTCTTCCTCAGGCATCAACCATTGCTTGGGACCGCAGGCTACCCCACAGCACCCACCTCAAGGAATTCCACGAGTGCATGCAGACTTGTGCTTGTGCACAGCCTGAGGGTGTCCCGCCGGCTTCCTTCCCATGGGGGCAGGCGGGTCATGGCGGGACGCTGCAGGACTTGCAGGCGTCTGCCTAGTGGAAGACCAGGTGCCTATGTCGCTGCTCCCCAACGCTGGCCTTCCAGTCCTGGGCTCAGTGGCACTCAGTGTCAGTGGCTGGGTTCAAGCGTGGTGTGACAACTGCGCAGCCAGGCCGGCGTGGCCAGGGCCGGGGCGGCTCGCGAAGACGTGCAGAGCCCAAACATTATGTTCGTCGTTGTCGTTGCCGCTTGTAGCCAGTGGCCTCAGGTGTCCTTAGCCAGCAGAAGTCCTGATAGAGGCGCTTCAAAACCTTTGATTGCAAGCTTGGGATCTTTCCCTTGGTGATTTGGTGAGATGCCACAGGAGCTATCGGCAGACTGCCACCGCAGGGAGCTTGCTCTCCCCTTCGGTATCAAGGAAGCTCAAGACATGTTGATTTCTCAGGTCGGCTCCGACCCCTTGTACGGCAGCACCTGAGCAGTACGCTCAGCTTTCATGGCCTCTAAAGTCTCCGAAAACTAAAGTCCCGAAGCTTTGTATTGTCTGTTCCTTTGCCTTCCAGGCCGAAGGCACTTGCTCGGGCCATTACCTTGGTCGCCACAAGGCCAAAGCGCAGAGTGCAGTGTCGACCCGTGACCAAGGCTCCTGTGACAGTGCACTCGGTGCCGGAAGGGAGCCGAGGCTCGGCCAGGGGAACCAAACTCTCGGGGATTCCGCCAGTAGGCGCTTAGGCTTGAGGGTGCACACATTACTCGTAGCACTGTTAGAGGACTCTGGCGATGGGACAGTCTTGTTTCGAGGTGCCGCTGCCACAAAAGCGGAGCACTCCCGGCACGTGCCATAAGGGGCCCTTGTCTTCTCTTCGCTCCCGTTCGCCTTCGCTTCCCTCACCCACGTGCTGCTTTTGCCAGGGAAGTTGAGAGGAAGCCGAGGCCGCGCATGGCCCCGCGTGAGCTGCACAATGTTGGACTTCTCATGGATTCTCGAGTCAAGCGCCTGCAGGAGTGCCTTCAAGCTCTCGCAGCTGGAGGACGCCTTTTCATGCTCCATGCCATGGCTGCATGCCAAGGCTGCAGCTAAGAACCTTCACGAGGAGATGTTCAAAAGCAGCGCCTACATCAACAACGTTTACTGCATCGCCAAGGACCAGGTCGCCGCACTGTCCCGCACGCTTTCTTGTTTTTCTTGTGTGTTGACTGGCGCGATGCACGATGTCGAGCCCACCAGGCGGGTTGCAGGATGCTGCAGCACAAGCTCGATGAGGTGAGGAGAGCTGAGGGTCTTCTTGGCACTGGGCCGCACACTTCGAGCGCCAGGGCGGTCCTGACGTGTTCGCGGCAGTCTTCAGTGAGGCCAGGAGCTTCCAAAAATCGGAGAGCGTAATAATGTTCTCCTGTTTATTGCCTTTGGGAGCTCCCGCAAGGTTGTGACACATGCAGTTGAGCTCATGATGGATCCCTTCGGGACACTTGGTGTGCCTGGCAGTGTGCCCTTGAGCTTGAAGGTGTCTTGCCTTGCGATCTGAGTTGTGCGGCTTCTGCGAGCCGAGGAACTACCTCTGCCAGAAGCTCATGGAGATGTCCACCGCGCGACAGCTCGAGGCACCGATCACGAAGCTTGGAGTCTGGCGCTGGCCTTCCTTCCATTTGTGAGGTTTTGGTAGACAAGACCTATGGCAGCCTTGTGAACATCTCTTTGAATATGCACGGAGCTAGAGCCGTGCAGGACGCCTACCTTCCAGAGCATGATTGGGTCCAGTCCATGTCCCTGCCAGAAGCTGATCGACGTGGTCCGGATGGTGCCTGTCTGCATGACCCGGCTCGTGGTGCGGGCCTCGCAGAGATCTTGAGAGAGAGTTGCGAGCGAGAGCCAGCGCCGCCGTGCACCCACCCACGCCACGGCGCCGAGGGGGCCCTGGATTTCGCTGTCGTCACGCTCACGAAGGCGCCCGCGGCCCGCAACCACCCTCAGCTCTTCCTCTTCTGTTTTCTCCATGTGTTCTTCTTTTGGCAAGAGGACCCGAACGGGAACCACGTGGTACAAAGATGCCTCGAGGTGCAGCTCTGACATGCTCTGAGTCTATCACCTGAGCATGGAAAGTGTACCTGGGCCGAGTCACTCCCGAGCGATGCCCACGGCTTCATCTTCAGGCACAAAATTGCGGAATGCAGAGTGGGCGTTGGAGTGAATGTTGCGGGCACCTGGGTGTGCCGTCGGCTTCTGTTCCGGAAGTCGCTATTTTGCCAGGGCAGTGGCGAAAGACATCGAAGACGTGGCTTCGCACCGGCACGGCTGCAGGACCACAAGCTACCTTGGATTCGAGATCTGAGCGGCATGGCGTGGGCTTGCGCCTCCCTGAGGATTGTTCAAAGATGCATCGATGCTGCAAAGGGCAGCGATCGAACAATGCTGATAGGCAGGACATTTTCACCGAGGGTTATTTAATTTAAACCCTATGCGGAAACCGACGGCTTGCTCCTCGCAGGTGCCATATGCAGGGCTTCTTTGACATTGATCCAGGCAGATCGCAATGTCCTCCCGCATCATCTTTCCTGGGTTCTCCTCATAACCACAGGATCCCTTCGGCAACTACGTGGTGCAGTACGTGCTAGGCCTCCAAGATCCGCAGGCAGCGAGGGCTCTGCAGAGGCCTAGGCGGCCGGTCCCTGCACGACTGCAAAAGGCCAGCTCCTTGATCGTGACTGCCATGACGGGGCGGCTGAATGTCGAGACCTTGGCTTCGGAAGTGGGGGCATGCAAGGGGGGGGGGGGGGGGGGGGGTTTTTAAGGGGGCATTCCTCCAGCTGGCAGGTGCTCTCGCGGCAGAAGTTCAGCTCCAACGTGGTGGAACGGTGCCTCCAGCTCGCCAGTCCCGAGGAGCCGAGAGCAGAACCTGTTAAGATATCCCAGCACTCTTCCGTACGGTGAATGTGGTGAACGCATCTGACCTTGCTGGTGCTGTGACTCAAGCGCTCAGAGCAGAGCTGCCCTTGTGCGCTGCAGTGCACAGATGGTAGCGGAGCCCGGTCTTCGACCTCGGGCCTGCATGTCACATGGTGGATGGCACCAAGGCGCATCTGGCACGACGTACAACAGGGGCGGCTCGAGTTCAGGTGCCTGGCCGACGTGGTGCGTGATGCAAGCGGCGGGCAGCGATGGCACTGCCCCGGCCCCTGGAGTGAATGATGGAGTTACTCAGGCCACGGAGCCAGCAGCCACCTCGATTTAGGAGACGGCGCCAGACGCTTCGCAGTGGGACTGGGCAGCACAGCCGTGGGGAAACAGCTCGTGGAGTCAGGATGGCTGGCGAGGAGGCAATCTTCTGGCTCGGGCACCAAGGGCGACTACAGTGACCCGCCGGCGTGGGGCGGCTGCCTCGGAAGAAATCTCGAGACGCTTTCGCAGTTTTCTGTGCGCCGGGAGCAGGAGTTCGCCAGGGATGACAGGTACCTGAGGAGACACGGGCTTGACACGACCGGGCTGCAAAACCTCAGGACGTTGACCAGCGGCGCCGGCGACTTTGACCGCATGATGGGCGCCCTGAAGACGCTGGATGTAGAGGAGGAGCCGCTGACGAAGGGAAAAAGGTCGATGAGGAGATCTACCTCGGGGCCGTGGAGGACGAGCTCGGGGACAACACGTTCGTTGGCTGGGCCCAGAAGTCGCTTGATTTTGTGACCGGCCGCAAGAACCTCGCCATTCGCGCCCGACCAAGGACACTGAATGACACTGACCTCGAGGGCAGACCCCCCCCCCCAAAGAAGGGTGTTGCCAAGCGTGGGAGCCAGACGGCCTGTTGGAGCAGGAGCAGCCGGCTGTGCGGTCACGCGATTCTCGACATTAGGGCGGCCCAGGACCTTGTGGGGAAGGACACAAGGTCTGAGAAGTCTCAACCCGCCGCCCACGGCAGGCGCTGATCCCCAGCCAAGATGGTGCGGGTGACGGTCGAGGACGGGAGAGCATCCCTCACCTGATCTCAATTGGACGGCTGGAGGCCATCGACATGAGATGCAACACTGTGTCCTACCAGCGTCGCCAGCGTTGTTTGCACCACGTTTCCCATAGAGGCAATCATCTTGTGGTTTGTCTGTCCTGCAGCACCTGCTGGTTGCACTGTGCCATCGCCGCTTGCAGCTGGCGGGAGTTCTCGGCCATGACCTTCCCAAGGGCCTCGATCAGCTGGCTTTTCCGGCGGGGCTCGCTGACATATGCGCCGGCTTTCCCAGCCTTTTGCTTCGGCTTGGCTCGGTGGGGGACATAGCTGATTTTGGTTTGACAAAGCAGACACCGCCGCCATGACCCTTTTTGATTTGCCCCGTTGACCACCGAATCGGCGGGATGAGGGCATTGCTGGTCCACCGCCGGCTTCCCGGGCGATAAAGAAGGCTTGTCGCAAGCAACTTCCACTTGTGCTCGGGGTCGCTTTCCATGTGAATCGTGCCGCTCAGCGTGGGAAGGCTTACAACGGCCTCGAGCAAAGTGCTTCGGCGGCACAGTCACATCATCACCCCTCACATGGCACAGCGGTGTTCAACTCACAGGCCAATCTCTCTCTGCAACTCGCCACTGCGCGGAAGAGCTTGCTGACACACATGACGCACACACTTGACCATGTGCACCATCCCGCGACATAGCACTGCCCCCTCCCACGGTCCCAGAACGACGCTCCCAGTCAGCTTCGTGCCGAGATTGAAGGCACCGTCGGTGAGACCAAACTCCTCCTTTGCATGTGGTTTGGGGTTGGAAAATCGCTTCCACGCCAGGACGCTATGTCGACGGCTCTGCGCCGAGGCTCAACATCGGCTCGCTCACGTCCAGCTCCTGGAGCTGAGTCCCCAATCGAGCGTGGCGGCGATGGCGGCGGCAGGCGTGGAGACGCGAGTCGAGGCAATGGTCCTTGTCGAGGTCGACGACTTCAACGTGGCGGTGCCGCCCGAGCACGAGCAGGAGCTCCTCGACAACCTCAAGACTCAAGAGAAAGTTTCGCTTGGGCAAGTGGCTTCGAAACGAAGCCGACTTCAACGGGCGGCACGTGAGGATCACGAAGGACGATGTGTTTATGCACCAGGAGAAGACGTGTTGGAGAAATTGAAGGCCGTGGAGCTCAGCAAGAACAGGCGCCCCCAGAAGGACAGCGAGCTGACGGACAAGGAGGCCGAGGACTTCCGCTCCATGCTCTACCGGGTGAGCTGGCTGTCGCATCAGACTCGGCCGGAGGCGGCCTCAGCTCGAAGCCGAACCGGGCAACCATTGCGGACGTGATCAGCCCGAACATTTTGATCGGCCACGTCAGGTCCACCCCGAGGCAGGGCATCCGACTCAGATGTTTCACCCCGGGCAAGATGTGCTTCATCGGCATCAGTGATGCTGGTGACGTGGACATACGTGGACGGAGTGACCACCGGTGCGGGACCCAACGGCATGATTGAAGACACGGTGCAGGGGTCCTGGATTGTGCTGGCGAGCGACAAGCTGCCAGCACACGACGAGCACCCGCGGGTGTCTGTGCTGTCGTGGAGGTCGACCAAGCTGAAGCGGAGGGTCACAAGCACACTGCCCTCAGAGACGTTGCCTCTTGGCGAGATAGAGTGGATGCAGGTGCTGTACCGGGACCTCTTGTTCGGCGACGTGACGGCCGAGACCTGGAGGCAGGTGATCCAGCCCTTCACCTGCTTGCTGCGGAATGGAAGTGAACTACCGGGCCGGGGTGACTGACGCCAAATCTCTCTACGACGCCCTGGTCAAAGGACTCCCCGCCGGCCGACAGGACCGTCGGAACGCACAGGAGCTGGCCGCCATCATCGATGCCATGGAGGCGGCCCAGTTCGATGGACGTCGCACCAGCGCATGGTGGCTGACATGTTCACCAAGGCGGACACCGGCAAAGGCAACGGTGCTCTAGACTCTAGAGACTAGCGACGGCAAGGCCCGAACGAGGGCAGCTCCCGAACGCCCTCTCGAAAGAGAGGAGGCTACTGAAAAAAACGAACTGAACATGTTCGCTTTAAGCACCGCCCGCAAGGTCAGCTAAAATTTGGGGAAGCGGCTAAGATATCCCAGCACTCTTCCGTACGGTGGATGTGGTGAATGCATCTGACTTTGCTGTGCTGTGACTCCAGCGCTCAGAGCAGAGCTGCCCCTGTAGGTGTGCAAAAGAGTGCGCCTGTGTTCATCCACCTGTGCGTTGCAGTGCGCAACCCCCCCGCCCGGCGTGAGGACAGGGCGCGGATGATCACCGAGCTGGCTGATCCTCGAGGCCTAGGCGCGGACGCACCAAAAAGCGCGATGAAGCGAGCGTGAGCGCGACGTCAGAGATCGCCGCAGTTCTCGGCAGACTGCAGTGCTTCGTGTCGTTGCCGTTCCTTTTCGAGGCGAGCTTCTTCGAGACATCTACGGGAACTACGTTGTCCCGGCCTCGCGGCCTCGTCTCGCCCAGCCGGAGCTTGAAGCGTCGCATGCTGCTCCGTCCCGGAGGTTCAAAGCGCTTTGAACATCGCCGTGGAACCTCAGATATCAGCTGTTCTAGGCGCGCGAAACCAGCTCCCGTAGCTGTAGCCGTCGTGCTCCCTGTCGCTACACCTATATTCCGAAATCTGCCTCAGCTGCGATTGCTTCGTGCAACTGAGCATTTTTAATATTCGGACTCTGCGCTCTGTTTGGCCCTGACAGCTGCCGTTCGGCCTTTGCTGCCGTCGCTCCGCTCCAGTGGCCAGGGGAGGCAGGGGGTCCAGGTTTTCTGCCTTACACTGAGCCAGGTCGTAAACTTTCTTCGTGTGCATCTCACTGGGTCGAGGATCTTGCTAACAGTATTGGTTGATTGATTAGCTCAGTACAAGAATGCATGCCAACAACACGTACTTGAAGACCTCAAACCCAGACCCCCGCCGACGACGGCTTGTGAGGACTTCACAAAGCAAGGCGACATTAGCTACAATAGCAGTATTTGCCGCCTCAGTTCAAAGGTCATTAAGTTGTTCTTAAATTACGCTTAGGGTAACGCTTACGAAATTTACCGCTAACCAGTACGGAGACATGCCATCAGCCTTCGTGTGTTTATCTTTTTGGATTATTCCAAACGTATGCTCTTCCCATAGATCAACAATCTTTGTCAGATCCTCTTCCAGAAATCAAGGACAGCCCTGTGAAAAACACAGTACTCGATCTTGGCAACTGTAGGGCTGTGCTGCGCCTTGCAAGAGGGGTGATCCCTACTGGTTTGACATCCCTTAGAAGACCTGCGAGGCGCATTGCACAGAAGCTGGAGAAGCACCCCGGGCAAATTTGGAGCATGGTCTTTTTCCGGCCTTTGATTTTGGCTGCTGGTTGATTCTCATCGATATGAGAGGAAGTTCCCACAACTTCGAGAGCGAGGCCCCAACAGTGAGGCACGGATTCCAAGCAGGAGCGGTGGGGAGGGGTGCGCAAGCGGGTGACTCGTGCCAGGGACCCAGCCGCACAGGCAGGAGTTTGAGACACTTTGAGACACTGTTTCAGTGGATGAATTGAAGCCATGAGAGGTCTGGCTGCGATGCCCCAGGCCCCCTGGGTGCACTAGACTGAAGTCTTGAAGGGCTCCCTGACACCAGCTGCTCCCAGCTGTCAGGCTGCAGGCGGTGCAGGTGGAGGAGGCCCAGAAGCGCCACTCTCTCTGAGAACAACTCGAAGCTTCACACTGTGCAGGTGATGCAGCGCCTTGGCCGCCTGCCGCCCAAGGCGGCCTGGACGCGCCAGGCCAGGACCAGACAAAATCAGCAACAGCGCCTTCGCAAACCAAAATTCGCCATGTTGCCCTCTCCTCCGACTTCCGGTGCGGGCTAGAGCTTCGTTTGTGGCTGTGGAGGTGCGTACCTGGTACCCGGCGCTGTGACGCCTGGCATCCTGAATGCGGCCGGGCTAGGTGCTTTCTGCTCGTTGTGACTACGTGGCACCTTGATGTGCCCTCGCATAGCGCATTGAAAGCGAAATACCATCCTGGCTGGCCGCAGCATTGGCTGAACTGTAGAATCACAGGAATGCTGATTGGGGCACACGAACTCCGAGCTCTCGGTGACTTAGTGCTACGCTGCTACGCCACCAAAGACCGGCGAAGCCATCAAAGTCGCTTGTATCACGAAACACCCAGAGTCCGAATGCAAAGACCAGACACAAAGCACACAAGAGTAGATCCTTAGTACTTTGCGATGCCGCTCACGCAACTCGGGCTTGCTTGGAGATGAGGTTTGGACCACTTTCGCGAAGCCTGCGGGCTGCCAGCTTTTAAAGTTGGCCGGATTGCGAGTCTGTTGCCTGAAATGTGTAACAAAGTGATCGAAGACGTGGCCCCCAATGAGCGTCTAGCCCCGATTTTTTGGTGCCTCGCGCCAGGCTGTATTACTACACGGGCTGGGACCACTGTCAGCTGCACGGCGCACCTGTCCAGTCATTGAGGAGGAATCTTCAAGTGCCGAGGACTGCACGATAGCCCGGAAGCCCGAAGCCATGCCAGGATGTCCCAAAGGAGAGTCCACTTGGCGGGATTTTCCATTCAAGGCGGGGGATTGCCAGTCGACTGAGTCAGCAGTGAGCTTCCGGCCACCAGGACGTGCCAGGCAAGCCCTCTGTGAAGCAGCTGCAGATTGAGGCGAGGCCTCGCTCTTTCTCTCCCTCTCTCTAAGCCCTGGCCCTCGCCAACCAGGCCGACGGCGTAGAGTTCGTCATCTGCGATCTGAAGAAGCAAAGCTGGGACAATCCTCCCGACTGGTATGGCAAGAAGAACTACTTGATTGCTGAATCTTGCTGCATCTAGGAGAAAGCCCTTCTGGCCTTGCTGCATTTCATGCAGACCTCAAGGAGTCCGGCCAATACTCCTTGAGGCATGGACACCTCAGGAGGACCGCGGGAAGGGTGCCTTGGCAGTTGCATGTACGCGGCTCGAAGGATCCGGGAGAGCAAGGTGATGGTGGTGACGGACTTGGCCCCTGCCCCAAATCGGCGAGAGCCAACAGCCGTTGCCGACTTTCCATATTCCAGGACCATACGCTTGTTGGTCATGAGCGGGATCCAGAGAACAAGCTTTTGGAGGCTACAGGCTTAGGCTCGTCCTGCCCCTATGGTACAGTTGAGCACAGCTGTGAAGGAGTTCAGGAACCTGTGGCTGGGCGAATATGCCTTGAACGGTTCAGCCAGCATCTCGGATATCGCAAAGCCGGTTCGGATATCGAGGGAACTTGGCTCCGGCGTGTCCGTGCGCTTCACTTGAGGCCCTGGCTTACTCCACAGGTCGGAGCAAGAGCATGGCCCCTGCCACAGCTGAGCATAGTTGACCTGCGAAACTGCGTGGAGCCAAAGCTGCGGTGAGGCTCTCGATGTGGCGCAAGAGCGCCAATTGATACGACCCGATCTTTTGATATGCGTGGCACATGGCTGCTGCAGTCGTCTCTTAGGTAGCATTGATACTCCCATCTTCGTACACGTGTCTCTCCAACTCGAGGCGGTGTTGGAACAGAGGTGTACACGGTCCCATCCCGTCTGCCCATCCTTGGCTGGTGGGAGGCGCGAGCGACACGAGTGGTGCATGCAGATCTCGGTGCATCTCCGCGCTAGGAGCGTGACAGCCTGGAGCTGATGCCTGAGTGGAAGCTCGCCGGGCCCGCTTGAGTTTGGGAACGCCGTCTTGGGATCGCAGATTCGTTTGTGAGTTCTGGCGGGGGGCACAGCTGTGATGACAGGAGCAAGATGCTCAACGGCTTCAATCGTGCCACCGTCGAGGATGCATTGGGCAGCACATGGCAGCACAAGGCATGCTCGAGCGGCTTGGTTGACCAACGTGTGTAAAGGAACTGTTGACCTCGCGGTTCCAAAAGTTCGAGTTGCGGGGC
Organism: Symbiodinium sp. CCMP2456; assembly: GCA_905221635.1. Lineage (NCBI taxonomy): Eukaryota > Dinophyceae > Suessiales > Symbiodiniaceae > Symbiodinium > Symbiodinium sp. CCMP2456. The sequence continues at coordinate 13,310 of CAJNDV010032830.1, forward strand.
ACTCCGGTGGCCGAAGCCCTACCTCAGCTCAGGATGACTCGAGCCTGCCATAGCTTGCCCTTGCATCTTTGAGGACGATCCATACCGCATACCGACAGCCTACCAGATGGCCCGCCTGCTAAATGTGGCAAGACCAAGCGACGGCTGCGCCAGCATGAGAGGACGAGGCCTTCGATGACTCGAAGAAGCTGCTGCAGGAAGCCCTCGGTTCCAGCTACCAGGCACTCGGGCTCCATGCGGGTGGAGGTCGAGATCTTGTGTTCGGCAAACTGCCATTTCGCGCAAGGGGTGGGCCGCGGTCTTAGCATGCAAGACAAGAAAGCGAATGCAGACACAAATCATACAAAACCAAAATGAATAAGAGTGAACACGGGAGTTTGTGTCGAGACTGGCTTGATGCGAGCAAATCCACATGCAAACGCGGAAGAGTCAAGCTTGCTTTTCTTGCCTCTGTTTTCTGTCTCTGCACGTGCCAGTGCCTCTGTTTGCCTGTCGTTGTCTCTTCTGCTCTCCTTCTCGCTCTGTCTCTCTCTGTCGTCTGTCTGCCTTAAAGCACGAAGCAGAGGTTCTGGCCGCGACGGGCCAGCTCTGAGCAGTCTGACCTCCACTGTCTTTCCATTATCCGCGGACGTTCATGCATTCAAGGGGGCGATGAAGAAGGGAACCAAGCTGCAACTGGCCCTGGTGTGGAGGAACATGCTAATTAGCTTCAGTCTTGATGGAAGCCAACCAACCATACAAGCTTGCAGTATGCAATTGCCAACAGGGGCATCGTGCCAAGAAAGAGTCTGCCAGCTGCACTTAGAACCCGGTTTCTGGACCGTTGCTTCCCTTCCGGCCCCTAGGCCCTAGGCCCTAGGCCCCAGGCCCTAGAAGTCTCCTTTGCAGGGCTTTCGCCTTTGGCCAGGTGATCTCCTCCGGGCACGGCGAGTGGAAGCTCATCGACATCTGTTCCGCCGAGGCGCGGGTCCGGAAGTCGCAAGCATACGCAAGCGCTGGGCCCAGCTGGGCGGCAGGGCCAGGGCGAATTCATCGGCAGAAGCCAAAGATTGGGAACAATGGTAACGAATCGTGGCAGGGGCTCTTGTCTCCGGTACATCTCACTTCTTCCATCGAGACCTGGGCATCCGTTGTCCAAAGCTTTCACACAATTGCAGCAGATACGTACATACCTGCCTACCTACCTACCTCCCTCCCT
>CAJNDV010032830.1:14546-44574 GCA_905221635.1 Symbiodinium sp. CCMP2456
ACATACATACATACATGCATACAATCTGGGATGGTGTCGTAATTCGCCTGCTCGAAGTCATCGGATGACGCATTCTGTTTTGGTTTGCCGTCGCCAGTTTCCACGAACTTAATTTTGATTGAAAGTTTTTCGTTATGTTGCGCAAGACAGGCGAAACTAACAATGCACCAACCTAGACTACACTGGCTATGAGGACAACGCCTGATGCACCCATGCGGTGGTGCTGATCACAGATCTGCTCTCTACAAAGAAGCATTCAAAGCACCTGTTACAGCTCTGGCACCCTTGTCCTCATCCTCACCCACGTCATTGATCATGACAATCATCGCAAGAATACTGCAACATCATCACCATCATCATCGACATCGTCGTCATCCTCGTCGTCCTCGTCGTCATCGCCAGTATCATCATATCATCATCATCATCATCATCATCATCATCATCCTTGCCATCCTACCTTTCTTCCGCATCATCCTCTTCATCTCCATCGTCCGCCTATTCATCGGTCGTGGTTATGACCATCAGCATCATCTCGACCAGGATGATTTTCCTGCTCATCCTGACAAAAGTTAGAAGAACTGCTTCTTCCGCACATCGGCTGTTACGATACAGCCGGGTATGTTGATCGGTTGGGCCGCCAACGACACGCAGGATGAGGACTCACGGAAGGTGACTAAAACTTTTGCGAGCTTCACTGGCAAGTCTCTGCGAAACAACGTGCAAGAACCAGCTGGATCGGCACAAGTTCGTCGTCCGCAAAGCCGGGTCACGTGACTTACGATGCAGCGCAACTTGTAGGGTGTGTTTCGGGTTTAGGGCATCAGGGTTTTCAGTTGCGTTGATGGTTTAGGGCCAAAGTTTAGGGTTTGTGTAGGGTTTAAGTGTGGGGTGTGTTTAGGGGTTAGGGATTTAGGGTTTGTCTAGGGTTTAGGGCTTGTTGAGGGTTTAGGATTTCTGTAAGGTTAGGGTAGGTTGAGGGTTGAGGCGGTTGAGGCGGTTGAGGTGTTGTTTGGGGTTTAGAGTTTAGGGTTTGTTCAGGGTTTTACACCGATCGCTCCTCCGCTTTCCTCTCCGACACTCCCGGTCCTCGGCATCCTCGTTGTCCCTCCTGCTCGCCAGCAGCCTTTGCGCCGTCACCATAAGTAGAAATCCCACACGGGCAGTTTCTCTGCCAGGCCGGGAAGCTGAAGGCGATGCAGTTTGCTATGTCGACGCTCAAGTTTGGTGTCGGAGCTCGGAGGGTTCCTATCGAAATCACAGAGTCGAGGGGCATCGGCCCAAGCCAGAGCAACCTGAGCTATCAAAGCCCCACTGAGAACCGGCGAAGACTCTGGCTTGCGGAGACAGTGCGCAGCTGAGATTTACGTTTTGCTTCAGTTTGTGAGTGTGACGGGTGACTGACACTGTTGCAGGTGGCAACGATGAGCTGATGTTTAGGAATTCTGGTGGCCGCGGGGCCGGGGCCCTATTTGGGAAGATAGCGCCGGGGAAAGACATGCCGTGGTGTGTCCATTTTCCAGGTGATGGTGGCCAATGCTCTGCCAGAGCTGGTGGAGGTGAAAATTGAAACGTGGCGGCTGAAAAGTTCATGGGCTTGACAAAGTCGCTGCAGGCTATGACCGCAGCCGCAGACCCCCCCACAAAGGAATTGAGGAGAGGAGCCGAGTACCTTTGGCAAGATTGCTGGTCAACTTGGTGTCAGAACCTCCGACTGATCTGCTTCCGCCAGGTTTAAGACTTGCCACGGAAGCACCATGCTGTTCGCAGGACGCGAGGCTTGCTTCCCTTTTCAGTCGCCGACAAAACACTCCGTTAGGTCTCGACTCGCCTGCAGGTCGCTGGGGGCATTGTGGAAGCTCTCCAGTACTTCTTTCCCTGATGAAAGTCGAGGGAGAGGGGCCTCCCCAGCCATGGCAACCTGAGCATGATGTCCATGTTCACTGATATGTTCTTTGATGACTTGCCGAAGCTGGGAGAGGTCCAGATAGATTTACATAGTGTTGCCGCTTCTGTCGTTTCCGGCAAAGGCGACGCGTCAGAAAAAGGATTCGAGTTACGAGCCCAAGGCTACCTAGGTGCGTGGCTTTCCCAAACAGGTGCTTCCAACATGAGCGACGGCCGGAGCCTCAGAAAGGGCACTCGCGGCAAAGGAGCTGTTTTTTTAGCACTCTGTTACGTGGTTCTCAGGCATCGCCGGAGCCCAAAGGCCCCGCCAGGGATTCTTCCAGTTCTTCCGGCACTTGAGTGGTGCAAGTCTGAATCTCTGTGCCGTCCCAGGAAGAAGGGGAGAAGAGGAACTGGAGCAGGCACGGCTTCTCTGGCATCTCGGCGGCACTTTCTCTGCCTTAAAGCAAAGAGGACCAACGACTGGAGGCCGGGGCGGTGCAGGACCACTTGCAGCGCTTGCGAACTTGGCCTGTTGCGGCTGGCGCAGTGCAGGAGCGGGGGCGAAAGGTGGCATCAAGGCTCTAAGTGCTTCAAAAAGCTGAGGTGGCCAGCATCTCATGGCATGAGTCATGAGTGCCCTTCGCAGGGTGGATCCGGCTGAGTGCTGATTGTGCATCTGGCAGATCTCACTCGAATTGAATGTCTTAGAATTCTTCCAATCTGTCCATACTGCCGACACGGGCGGAGGCAGAGCCTTGACGGCTGAAATTTCAACACAGCTTAAGCGGCACGGATAGAACCACTTCGTCATGACGTCATGCTTGGAAACTGTGAAGGTTTGTGATCAAGCGCAGCGGTCGGCGGGGTGCACTGGCTCATACGGTGGCTTCTTATCATTGTAGGCATTTTCGAGATGGAATGAGCGTCGTGCAGCCTTGTCATCAACCTGCTACAGCAGCAGTTGAGGTACATTAGATATTGATAGAGCTGTGATGCGGTGCAGCAGGCCTCTGCCAGGCGACATGGTTCAGCCTGTATTCGCGCCAGATCTTTAGGAAGATGAGCTCAGTTTTGGTGAGACATATCTAAGAGGGATCGAGACTGGCAAGAGCTGTGCAAACGGCATGTTGCGAAAACGCATGACAGCGCACCCGACGGGAGCATACCTGTGCACGTCGCCGATTGTCCTGTTGTGATCTACTCGCATCTGTAACGTTTGCTCGGGTGTCAGAGGCTTGACATGCACTGGTACACCTCCCGAAGTAGGGCCATGTTTCAATGAACTGTAGGAAAGCATGGCACGGGCCGGTCCCCACCTGTCCTTTTGACTCTGCAAGGCTAGCAAGGTACGTGAGGGATAGGCAGTTGTTGGGAGCTCATCAGTCTAAAGCTCACCTTGCAACCATGCAGGTCCCAACCCAAGACCTTGTGCAGGTAGCCTGTTCGAGGTTTGCATGAGTGTGCTCGGCAACGCACACTGCTAGTCTGAAGCACTCAATTGTGGCGTTGCACACAGAGTGCAGAGCGGGTGTGGCGCTGAATGGCTTGACATCTTGTGATATATGCATATATACACATACATATATATATATATATATGCACACATACCTGTTATACATATATATATATAAATCTATGTCTAGATCTCTCTCTCTCTGCATATCCAGCACATTTCTCGAGTTAGACACTTGGCTCTTTTGTGTTGATCTACGCCTTGTGGTCCTGGAAAAAACGGTAGAATACCGTTCCTGCGCGGCGCGACCCTGCGGCGACTTTCAAGCCACTCTGCTCAGGGAAGCCTCCTAGGGGCGGCCCTGTCCTTTCGGCCCCGCCGCGCCGCTGCGGAGCCTGCGGAGCCCAGCCAGGATCCTCAGTTTCTTCAGGTTCTGTGGCGATAGAGACAGTGACCAGCACCAAAAGGTCTCCCCATCAAGGAACTGCGAAGTAAGAACTGTCTTTGCACTGTTCACTGAGGCCTCGGGCTCGCCTGGATTGGGCCCCCCCCCCACGGCTGGAGGGCTCCACGAAAATTTTTGTCTCAGAGCCCAGGGGTCGGATAGCTTGCGATTTCTGAGTGCGACGAGTGCGACTTCGTGATCCGCGGGCCATTGAGCCACGTCGACTCCAGCAGTCGCAAAACAGAACTTCCTATCTTGCCTGGTGCAAGCAAACATGATCAGAGCTTGCGAAGGCCGACGATGACCGCTGGCAGCGTTGGGCTCTAGGAAGGTATACCAGGTAGACCTCTTGTGGACGTTCCGAAGCATGTGGACAGGACTGTGACAGATTTCGGAAAGTCTACAGCCCCCTCCATCCCATGATCTACCACCTGCTTCCTCCTTACAGTTTTTAGCTGAAATCCACAAGATCATGGCTGCAAACTGTAATGGCAACGCTTCTCAGTCCTCTGCACCCAAGCCTGTTTGCAAGTGTAGGGTGCTGGCATAGCAGCTGTTTTCATGGGTGATGGGTCTGATGGGTATGGGTGTGCTGCAGCACCGTCATGCCATCATCCCAGCGAGCCTCGCTGGAATCGGAGTTCTCGCCGTGTTCGTCCGGCGGCGGTACCAGCGCTGCGCAGCAATGGAGGCTGAGTGCGAGGAGTTTCTTCTGGGCACTCAGCTTGGCTCTCAGCTGGGGTCCGCGGAGGCCTGGTGCCTAGTTGATGTTCTTGGTCTGATCGTGAAGGATCTCGGCTTGGAAGCTGCCTGCCGCTGTCGGCTGCTTTGCAAAGGTGCCCTCTTTTCAGCTGGCCTTGGGCCGAAAGGAATGCAGCTGGCAGCCGAAGACACTGCTTGGATAGAGACGCAGCGTGAGGAGAGCAAGATCGCTGTCAGCTTGGCTGCACTTGCAACCGGCAACAGCGGCATGGGCAGATCTGCAGCATCGGAAGTCGCCAGAGCCGTGGCCTTCTCCACGTTCACGAAGTCCAAGTCTCTGGATCTGTGGTCGCCAGACACGATGGGACGTCCGCCCTTGGTTGCTGCAGCTTGTTGCAGCCGGCAGAATGGCTGGGGTAGTTCATTGCTTACAGCACTTCTCGAAGCACGCGCTCAGCCGGAGGCTTCCAGTCCGGACGGATGGAATGCGCTGATGTGGGCCTCCCAGCTGGGGAACCATGAAGACTGCCAGGTGCTGTTGAAGGCCCGGGCTTGCCCAAACGCGGTCTCAGCCGATGGCACCTCCCCTCTGCTTTGTGCTGTGCGTGCGGACCGTCAGCCTTTAGTCATCGTGAAGCTGTTGCTCTCCTACCGAGCAGATCCGGCCCTTGTTCCCATGCAAAGCCCCTTCGATGAGTACGTCGACATGGACGTTCGCCAAGCCCTGGCTAGCGCACCTCATCGCCGCTAGTAGACGTCCTCACAAAATAGTCTCCTTCGCAGCATCAAGGCTTCCCTGCAGCTATTTTCCATCCTTTGCTTGCAGCGGGTGTCTTGTGCAAGCTGCAGCAGAAGCAAAAGCCTGAGGCCTTCAGCGGTGAGGTTTCAAAACTGGCAGTAGAATTCTCTCTCTGCATCTGCGGCTCCGCCGAGAGGAGGTTTGCAGTTTCATGCGGCTTGAGAGGTCTAGGTTCTGCAGTTCCCCTGGCGACCGCACGGGCTCCAGTAGACCTGGATAGTCCACTTTGCCGAGCGGAAGTCCTTGTCAGGCTTTCGCATGGTCTGGACCCTATACAGGCCCCACAGCATGTGAAGAAAGCCTACAAGACTCCTCAGGCAACAAAAAAGAAGGGCGCAGCTCAAAGCGCGCACAAGGATCAGGCCAGCTTGGAGTGGTGGCCTCCTCTGCGGTGCCTTGTATTCTGTTGCAAGGTGTCTGATGCAGAGCTTCAGCGCATCGCTGCTGCCATTGAGGCATGGCTATTTAGGTCTGATGGAACTGACCATGTCTTTGGCAGAGGAAGTTGCGCAGAACTTCCCGCCCAACATCCGGAACACGGTGAGGTGGGACTAGCTGAAACACTGTTGTTGCTCAGAGCTTCTTGAAAATTCTTCTGGCTGTGGCAGGCAGGCAGCCCCATATCTTGCAAAGGCATGGATTTTCCTGCTGTGGCTTGACAGCAATGATTGTCGAAAGGCAACATCTAGGATCCAATCCAGCTTTCGATCAGGACTGCATTGCCGTACGTCGTGAAGGCCATCAGAGAGATCCAGGCGGTTCAGCCAACAGATGGAGAAAGTTGGCCAGCCATGCAAAGCTTTCCAATTTCACAGAACCTGATCGGAATGATGCCGGAAAAGATGCTCTGGGCCATCCTCAGCCGGCTCCTCGTTTCCGGGAGTGGCTTGGCAAGACGTGGACTTTCAGAGGCTTCTTGGTCTGTTTCTTCGGCGGAATCTTCCCCGCAACGATTGCAGCCGCAGAGGCGCCAAAGTAGAGGCTCCCACCTCCCGCAGCCCAGCCGAGACGACTCCCTTTCGCAGGCCTGGGCCGCCTGTGGGGGCATCGAAGCCTGGATCCAAGCGCTGCTCTTTCAAAGCCTTCTTAGAACCTCAAGCTCGAATCGACATGAATCGCAGGCTCGCCCCTGCCCTGGTTCTAAGATTTTCGTCCGTCCCTCCCTCCCGTTGAGCAGTGCTTGGTGCCAACCTGGCAAGGTGTCGAACCGCCGCAGAATTGGAATTTGGGCGCACGTTTGGAGTGTGTGTGTGTGTGTGTGGAACCCTGTTACGAAGGGACGCACCATCAAAAGCAGGGGGCTGAGGGCCCGTCACTGGCACCTCAGCCAACGAAGACTGCTAGTGACAGGGCGTGAAAACGTACCTGCAGAGAGTCGCTCATGGGTCAGTTGTGTGGCAGCTTGGGACTCGGTCGTCGTTGCAACATTCAGTTACATGTCAGTGATGCAGTTGCCGAATTGTTTTTGGATGCTTTGGGTTGCAGTTGCCTTGTACAGCAGGATAACAAGCAGAACACAACTGATCAGCCTTGAGGCCAGACAGGTGCCGGAGCCCCTGAAAGCTTAATGCTTTCGTGATACATCAAGCAGTGCTTGAGAATCAATTGATGAGTGGCTGCGAGATGGATGCCTGAGCGTGTGCCAGGTAGTTGCAAGCTGGTCCTGTATTCGTTTATCGTGCTACCTGCCGCGGGGTCAGCCCGTACAAGTAGCTGTCAGGTGGGAAACGATACAGACAGCGATGCATTGATTGGTTCCCGAAGTGCAGCCGCCAGCTCCGACTGAAACATCAGCTCTGATGGTGTCGGCATCCGATTTCTTCTGTCGCGATGTTTTCTTCGTTACTGACTTCATGCCAGCTTTTGATGCCAGGTTTCATTGCAGGCGTTTTCCAGATCTGATGGAACCACCGGCTTTGCTTTCCGCAGACCACGATTTCAGCTCCGAGACAAAATCCCATAAGGATCGCCCTTAGAATCATGTCGTGGAACGGTGATCGAGACTGGTCCACTTCGTCATGGGCAAGTTCGTCTTGGGATAAGAATGGATCGTCGGGTTGGAACAATCGTGACTGGCAACGAGGACCCAGTAACTACTCGGGATCATCGCCACCTTCGCAATCGTCGGTGCCGAGTGGAAATGTTTCAACTCCTTCGTCTTTTGCCCCGCTTTTGGAGTGCCATGACACCAATCCTGTGTCGAACACGAAGTTCTTTCGAAACATTCAACCGACACCATGGTCCACAAAAAGTGGACTTGCTGGCAAGGATATCGCTAACCTTCGTGTGACAGAAATGACACGCAGGTTGAGATGCTTGTTGGACACCGTTCCTCAACGCCGTGGCTGTTTCAGCTGTCGGTCGGCAAGCACTGCGGGGCTGCGGCAGTTGGGTAAGACCTGCGAACTGCAGCTGCTTGATTAATAGAACATGCGCTGCAGGGCTGCGGCATTCTGTAACACTGTAAGACCTGCGAACTGCAAGCGCAGTCTTCTGCTGGGGTTTGAACTGCCCAACGGGGGCCACCCCTTTCTTTTTCTGTTTTCTTTTCTTTTTTGTACATTTGTCGTTTCAGAGTCACAGTTTTCTTTTGCGCAGCCGGAGGCCTTTTTCCAGCCCCAAGGGCGGCCTGCAGCTGCTTCCCTCTCTTTTTACTTGTTTAACTTTCTAATTTTTCGATTATGCTTTAAGGCTGCACAGCCAACCGCCAGCCCTCCTGCAGAGCCTTTTGTTTTTCTTTTTCTGTTTGTCTAGTGTGGCTAACCTGCACCTCTTTTGTGCAAGGTGCCGCAATGCCCATGTGGCTTCTTGTGTGTGTGGAACCCTGTTACGAAGGGACGCACCATAAAAAGCAGGGGGCTGAGGGCCCGTCACTGGTACTTCAGCCAACGAAGACTGCCAGTGCAGGGCTGAAAACGTACCTGCAGAGAGTCGCTCATGCGTCACTTGTGTGGCAGCTTGGGGACTCGGTCGTCATTGCAACATTCAATTACATGTCAGTGATGCAGTTGCCGAGTTGTTTTTGGATGCTTTGGGTTGCAGTTGCCTTGTACAGCAAGATAACAAGCAGAACACAACTGATCAGCCTTGAGGCCAGACAGGTGCCGGAACCCATGAAAGCTTAATGATTTCGTGATACATCAATCAAGCAGTGCTTGAGAATCAATTGATGAGCGGCTGCGAGATGGATGCCTGAGCGTGTGCCAGGTAGTTGCAAGCTGGTCCTGTATTCGTTTATCGTGCTACCTGCCGGGGTCAGCCAGTACAAGTAGCTGTCAGGTGGGAAACGATACAGACAGCGATGCATTGATTGGTTCCCGAAGTGCAGCCGCCAGCTCCGACTGAAACATCAGCTCTGATGGTGTCGGCATCCGATTTCTTCTGTCGCGATGCTTTCTTCGTTACTGACTTCATGTCAGCTTTTGATGCCAGGTTTCAGTGCAGGCGTTTTCCAGATCCGATGGAACCACCGGCTTTGCCATCCGCAGACCACGATTTCAGCTCCGAGACAAAATCCCATAAGGATCGCCCTTAGTGTGCGTGTGTGTCTGCGGCTAACCACGAGAGGCTGCGACGGCCGGTGATTTATGTCAGAAAGCACGACTTTGGTCGGAGCAGCGTTTGAACCCCGATGTGGCGAGAGCACGATTTTCAGAGCATGACATATCGCGGCTCGACGAGGCTAGCCCATTGGATCAACCTAAAAGTTACGAGAATCGGAAGCAAATCTGGTGATATTTGGTGCAAAGCAGGCGTGCATGACACAAGAAGCTCGCCTGAATGCGAACTGCTTTCCGTCTTCGCAATTCGTGCCTAATCCCCGATGCATGCAGCATCTGGTGATTCAGAGCTGTGGGAACAGAGATGTGCGACCGTAGTCGAGGGGGAGACGGCGACAGAACTGATCTGGTAGGAAAGAGCTGCGATTCCCGCCGTGTGTCTCCGGCAAGGCTTGGGATCAGGCCAAGGTCCTCCTGTCTGAGCTGATGAAAGTGGCTGCAGGGCACCTACACTTTCTAGACTTGCACATACACACAGAGACACTGCGTGGGACTGCGTGAGATGTGCAGGAGGCCTCCAAAGAGGAGGAGAAGGAGGAGAAAGATGGCAAAGAAGTGCAACCGTCAAAGCCTTGCCTTCGCTTCTGGCCCGGTGATTGCGGGGGCGAGTTTGCTGAGGCCTCATCAAATCATCCAAAAGAAGCTGGCAGTTGCTTTAGCAGTGATGGAACCGGACAAAGAGCTGCTGCCACAACTTACTTGAATAGTGCCAAGTAACTAGTAGTCCATGTGCAACCAGATAGCTGCAACAGCCAGGTGAGTGGATCCATTGCTTGGACCTCTGTGCCGCTTAAGACCTACTGCGAAGCGTGTGCTTGTTTTCTGTGCCTGAGTCCAGCATCTACATTGGGTGGATTGGTGTGATCGGTGTACTGAGACTGCAGTTCGTGGCAGCCTTAGCCGGGAGTGGGAACGTGAGAAATTTCCACGAAATCGCAGTGCTGAGAACTGCGAACAGCACACGTGCCCATAAGCTGCTGTGGCGTCAGCATGAGGCTCGGACTATAACGCTGGGTGAGGCATCGGCCTCATCGCACATGCAGCAGCCTGTGGCACAGAGTGACGACCACAGGATCCGGTGTTGTCCGAGCGGATGCCAAGGTGATCGGTGCCAAAGTGTACAAGCCAGTCAGCAAAGCAGAGCCCCTGATAGAGTCCATGGTCGCAGAGGTGTCCATCAGCTTCGCTCGGCGCGTAGGTGATTGTGGAAGCTCGGCAAGTGCCAGGAGTATCAAAAGTGGGTCCCGACGATAACGCGATGGATGTGCAAGTTCGTCGCCATCAGCCTTGCTTGGCCTCTGGCTAAGTTTGCGCAAAGTTTGTGTTCGAAGTTCTTACAGAGCTGTGTATTGTAGCACGAAAGAGAGCAGAGCCGGAGGTGGATTCAGAGGGTCATCTCCGCGGTTCACTCCGCGATCCGTGGCGGAACCATCTTCGCGGAGTACCTGGCACCACGACCGGGGGGGGGGGACCTGTAGTGTTATTGTAAGCCACTTCCTCCCTCGTTTCAAGAGACATGATTTAACAGCGGGTTGTGCATGGTTGTGCGATTGTTGCAGGTGGATTTCCTGCACGAGAAGGGCTATCTTCAAGTCGAACACAAAGAGACCTACATCGATGAGGCGGGAGAGAGACCACCACAGGAGGGCAGCGGGAATCAGAAGTGGCGGTAGGCCATTGGCTGGTCGATAGCTGTGTTGGGCTTCCTGACACAGCTCGCTTTAGGGCAAGGGCCTTCGGCCTTGCATGGACTTTAAAGCCTTGGACTTTAAAGGCTCTGGAAGCACTCTGAGGTTTCAGCTCCCCTTCCTGCTGAACCTGATCTTGCTTCCTGTTCAGATCCTGGAAGGCTTTATCGCCGGACTCCGAGTCTTGAGCTCAAGCTCCGACAGGAACGCCCGGACCACCGAGGTTTGGAGCGTCGGCGCTTGAGGCGGCGCTCGTGCTCGCGCGCAGGTCATGTGAAAACCCCTTGTTTTCCGGCCGTGACCTGCAGGGCACAACGAAAAAGCTGCCCAGAGTAAGCTTCTAGGTCTACTGCAGGGAGCCCTTCGTTTTAGGATGATTTGTGTTCCTGCAGGAGAACGAAAGTTTTTCTGTACTTAGATGTTGATCGCAGCCTGCCCGATGATCCCACTTTACCCGGCAGCCATGCAAAGCATCATCACATGCGAAGCTTCGCAAAGCCAGCGCAGCCAACGCCATACATCAGTCCTTGTCCTTATCTTGAGATTGCATCGCGGGATCCGGTCCAGCAGCCATGGGGAGTGGTGCTGGGAAGCACAAGTATGAGGATGCGACCTTGTCACTTGTCCTCAAGCATGCTTCTCCGGATTCTGTGTGAGCGGACTGGCAGGAAAAGACGGAATCCAAGACCGTCATTGTCGAGCCTAAGCCGGTACAAGAAGAGGCGGCACCACCAAAGTTTATGCGGTCGCTGTCTCCAATGCCTGCAGAGGCCTCCAGGGTTGCCAGGGTGAACATTGCCACATGTGATCACGTCTTGCCGCCCTGCAGCCTATGCTCCTTTGCGCGGACGTCGGGGGTACCAACACTCGTCTCCATTTGTTCCGAGTTCCGGACAGCTCTTCTGCATGTAAGTGAAGCGGCTTTGTCCCAGAATGTCTGAGACCATTGCAGTTGTAGACATTGCAGTTGTGAGAGGAGACCTACACGGCGTTGGTGCCACCAGAGTGCATGGTTTACCAGGCCTGCGGGTCAGAGCTCGGTCGCCAAGCTGGCATACATGAAAGTGCGCAGGCCAAGTACTCCAATGTTCAGTACGATTCTTTCACAGAGGCGGGCCTGGACTGGACGATTGCTTTTCTTGGTGCCATTCGTGAGCAGGTCGCGCAAGATTTCTTGAAGAAAGCTGCACACAGCACCTCGGTGGGGCTTGGAATGCCCGGTGCCCAAAACTCAAGACAGGGAAGAGTGCCAAGCTTTCTCGCTCGTGAGGCCTCCGCCTTACCTGGGCTGCTTTGCCGTGGCCGGCGTAGTCGTGGACAACAAGCCCGTGACTTGGGGGAGTTTCTGCGATCACGGAGCAGTTGTGCTTCTCGCAGGTGCAACCTTGTGAACCTGGGATGGAAGATGGATGGGAATCAAATTGCCGAGGTGCAGAGCCGATGTGAAGGTCTAGGGGACCTGAAGCGGGACTCAGGCTTCTCTTACTCTGCTACTCGTAGGACCTGGGAATGAGGGAGGTGTACCTGATGAACGATTTTGAAGCGCAAGGTGGGAAGCCCAGCCTTTGCTTCGGCAACCCGGCCTGAGGGTCGTGACCGAGGCTATGGCATCCTCACCCTGGACCACAAGACGGAGTGCGACGTGCTGCAGGAGCAGCGAGTTGCAGTAATCCCCAATGGCCTATGAGCCCTTGCCTTCGAGGAGGCGCCGGTGGTCCCCGGCGCGCCCATCGCGCTCCTGGGAGCCGGCTCGGCCCTCCCCAAACGAGAGCTCCAAGCCACTGCCGTCACTGCCGTTCCGGCCCAGGCACCGGCTTGGGCGAGGCCTTCATGACTACGGGCGAGAACGGTGACTACGAGGCCACGGGAGAGAACACATCGCATCCTTGCATGGCTTGGCTGCAAGACGAGACAGGTCTGGCCTTCGGAGGGTGGCCACAAGGCTCGGACGAGGACACTTCCTGCAGAACTGCAGACTTGCGAGAACTGGAAATAGGAGTTTGCACCTCGGCAAGAGGGCAGTACGAATCTTCAGACCGAGATGATGCAGTGCGCGCGAGAGATGCAAGCCCGGCTTTTGGAAGGCGATGCTAAAGCCAAAAGCCCCTGAACAGGTACCTGCAGATCCGCTTCAGCGCCAAGTCGAGAATTAGTGTGGAGCGCATCGTCAGTGGAAGAGGCCAACTCCATCTGAGCCTGGCATGCGCCAAGACGTCCTGAGATGCGTGCCGCAGGCATCGCCAACATCTACCAGTTCATGGCCTGGAAGTTTCCAGACAAGCTCAAGAAGGCTTGCCTTTATCAATTTCACCGCATCTGGTCTGCGGTGCTGCAAAGCTCGGCTGCGGAGTTCGGCAGGAGGTGCACTCCAGGTTTGTCAAGAACGGGTCTGGGCCTCGGCGGAGCATGGCATGGCGAAGCCTTCCGTCTGCTCCTTAAGTTGAAGGCAGGATCCTGCCGTCATCGTGGAGGCGAGGGACTTGACGGGTGGCTGACGGGTTTGGGGGGGCTCCTGCGAGATGCTGCCTCACAAGGCTGCCCGATCTGGAGAGAGCGAGCTGAGTCTGAAGACCATGGACCTCTTCGTTGGAGCCTACGGCTCCGAGGAGAGGGAAAAGGGGGTGAGGACGGGAGACAGACGAGGGTTGGGCCTGGGCAGGCCGGTGTCATGGCTCTGAAGCTGATGCCCTTCGGAGGCCTCTACGTCCCATGCTCACAGGGATCAAGGAGTCCTCGCCGGTGTTTTGACCTCACCAAAGCTGAGGTGACTGGCGGCGTTTCCGCCAAAACTCGTCTCGAGCCTACTGTCCTGCAGGCCTCCAATCAGGGGAGCTCTGCTCGCTGCCTCGAGCTGAGGCGACTTTATCCTGGGTGAGAAGGGGACGCCGTTGCTCGCTGAGCATTACTCATGGACCAGTCTTTTTTTCCAAGCATTGTGCTGTTCAGGGGATCCCGTTTCCACTCACTGCCCACCTCGTTTTGCTGAATGAGGCTATCTTGCCAAAGATATCTTAGGTGTCAGCCTCGCCTGCTCACCGCTGCATCATGAGCATCATCGGGTCTCCACTCCGCCCACCCCCAACGGCCGGCCACATGCTCATGATGCTGGCGCACGCTTTCGCGGCAAAGCATGGGGAAAGCATTCACAACATGGACTGCGCCTTAGGAGGACGCCTAGCTGAAGCTTTATACGCTGGATCATTCCAGCGGGCAGCAGCGCCATCCCGTCAAAGCTAAAAGGGTCACACGCCGGAAACTTCCTTTCTGACTTCAACATCAGTCCGTGCCAAAAGTGCAGTGATGCTCATGATGCTGGGGCAGATCTCGTAGCAATCCCGATGCTTGTGATGCTGGCTCAAGTTGATCGCGAAAGAGACAGTTAGAGGCAGTCGTGTTGCATTGCACGTGTCAGACTTAGAGACGGGCAGCCACTTTGTGATCGGAGAGGCACATTGGACGGCAAGGGTCATGGACGCTATTGTCTCAAAGGGTGGACGGAGACATGGCTTTAATCCCTGCTGAAGAAGCCGATCGAGGCAGGTCGTGCAGGCATGCCAAAACCTTGGAGTGGCGATGGGCAAGAGCCACATGCATGCCACTTTTGAGCGACTGGTAGATGCATGGTTGGACCCCGACATCCTGCCTGAATGGTTGCAGCATCACTGAGTCAAGACGTCCACGGCAACGGAACGAATCTACCACACCTACCAGGCCAGCGAGGCGAAGGGAGAGAGATGCACCTGGAGCCCAGGCAGGTCCACCCAAGTCCTTACCAGGACAAACGGGTGGGCCACTGACCAGGCAGGTGCAGACGGTGATGAGAATTCCTTGAGGACCAGCTCTGGCCGGACATACAGGTCCAGGAGCCCGAGACGGAGCCTGCGCCGGAGTTGCGGGAGGAGGAACACATGCCGCACCGAAGCATCTGAAGTTCGCCGGCTACGCATTGGGACCCATACGCCACAGGCCTATTCCCAGGACTCAGCGAAGAGAGGATAACCGAAAACATGGCCACAGAAGTACGAGTGGAGCAGGATCTTCGGCGGACCGGCCGGCACGCACAGGGGGGTCACCCGCTGCACTTGAACAAGGGGCTGGGGCAATGGACCTAGACACCGCCGTGCAAACAAAAAAAGCTTCCTTGGCCTGACGCAAATTTGGCCGGCTTCTACGGTCATGTGTGACGGTCAACCTGTCCTCCTGACAAGGGAACCCACAGATGAGATTATCCAGTACGTCCAGGCACTCGACCGAACCGGCCAAGCTCTTAATTATATATTTGCTGAGGTTTCGCGAATGTGCAAAAACCCAGGGGTCGACCTGGAGCCTGACGACGAAGGTGACACAGTCGATGTTGTGGAAGATGACAGGGTTGGCCTACTCCAGATCAGACGGGCTTCATGCAGCGAGAACAAGTGGACCGGCATGACCACTGGTGCAGAACACACTTGCAGAGGGAGCTCGGCTCGCAAACGGACGACCGTAAGAGGAGCCACGTACATCAGTTGAGGGCGGCGAAATTGTTTCATATTGTCGACCCGAACCACTGGACTGATGAACAAGACGAATTCTTCGCAATGTTGCAAGCGATGGAGGTCGGTGAGACGGTGCATCCCATCCAGCAGGACAACTCCTTGATCACACACTGCGGCGAGGAGTTATCTCACTTCATGCAGGGGATGAACACACCCATCCATATGGCAAAGGGGCCAGATATGTTCGAACAAATGAAGCCTGGGAGGACTGGGTGGTTCACGAGGAGACCCAAAGGCCGACGTCTTCAACGCGAGGGATTCGCAAGCGAGACAGGGAGGTCTCGAGCAGCGCGTCACATGAGGCGCCGCGAACCACGCACAGCTAGGAAAGTGTTCGAAGTATCGGGCAATCTGGTCATCCGACTGCAGGCCAGCATGGTTGATGAAATTTCCGAAGGTGAGATCGCTACTACAGTAGTTATGGAACCGAAGCAGGGATGCAGTGGAACACGGGCATCAGGCATGCAGGATCAACCTTCCGCACGACCAAGTCAACCGTCAGTGCACCAAGGCAAGTTCGAGGACATCGATTTCGACCAGTTCATTACGGCCAGTGAAGAAGTGCCACATAGTGACTCCGACCAGGTCATCTGCAGGTTTAGCCCTGTGGTGGTCGAGCATGCCGTCGACGAGGCCACCCAAGAGCTGCTGCAGCCGTGAAATCGAATCAGCAAGATGGTCACCAGGAAGGCGGAGACGATACATCTCGAGAGCGGCTGGTGGAAACAGGGTTGACAAGCGGTGTGACTGGGATGCCGGCAGGACCTCCTCGTGGGTGAAGATGATGGAGTACCTTGTGGAGCAAGGGAAGCATGGAGATCCCAGTCGAGCATGTTGGAAAACAAGCAGGGTGCACTCCGAGGATGATAGGGCCGGCCGATGTGGATCAGCAAGACGAGCCAAACGAGCAGCCTGGGGATGCAGCCAGCGAAGGGTCGTCTAGGGCAGAGACAGATTTCGAAAGCAAATGAATTGTCCGGCACGTCCCTTCTAGTCTAGAAGTTCCGAACTCCATGAAGCGGACGGAAGAGGCGCCCAAAAAACAAACCTCCTAGTTTCCCAAACTTCAAACCTCTGATAGGTTAAAACCCTCATGACATTAGCGGGCACTGGCGATTTCACCAATGCCCACGAACTGATGGGCCAAAACTTTGCAAACCAACTTTGGTCATGGCGAAACGGGCGAGAACGATCGTTTTTGCCAGTGCCCAAGAATCGTGGTTTGCGAGCGTCTGGTTTAGGTACAGGGTTCAGGGTTTGAGGGTTCACGGCCTTACGGTAGCATAGGGTTTGGGGCGTTAGGATTTGGAGAGGGGGCAGGGTTGAGCGCCCGCCGGCTTGCTGTTTTAGGGTTTAGGGTCTGTTGGGGATTGGGCATTGGGTTTCAGTGTTGGGTCTGGTTTGGGGCATCGGCATAGGGTCTCAGGGGTTTAAAGTGGACCTGCCAGCATTGACACGGCTTTGGCGGGGCTAGTTAGGGCCAGGGTCGGCAGGGGTTGAGGGAGTAAGGATTCAGACACTTTTGGAGGCTTAGTCAATAGGATTCAAGGGCTTGTAGGGTTCAGGAGCCCACTGGACATTGGTACGAAGGGTTTAAGACTTTTTATTCTGGGTTTGGGGCGTGCTGTTTAGGGCCTGCTTGAACTGGAGGTGCTGTAACTTGATATGTAAGGCTATTGCAGGTAGGCAGAGCGTGGGGCACAAGCCGTGCAGGCGCCCTGTCTCTCCCTCTCCTTTTATCATCTCCGGCCGGGAGGGCGCACACTAACTTCCCCACTGTACAGTTGACATGAGCTGATTCCTAGGCATGCCTTCATGGACGCCTTCTTGGACAAAGGGCGAGTTTCCACTATGCTGTGACTTGGCAGCACCTTGCCGCGCAGAGTCACGAAATAGGCGCTGCTAGGCGGAAGTCCGACGTAACTGCGATCTAAGGACGAGAGTTCCTGTACCCTCCTCGGCACACATCGCAGCCTTCGAAGTACGCAGCAAGCTGCAAGCTTTTCCAGTTTCTCCCAAATCTCGGAGACCGAGGTCTTCCTCTGCCGGGGCGAAGATATGGGAGAGCGCGGTGTGAAACTGAAGGCCGGGAGAGTTCGATCTGAAAAAACGAACTGTGATCCTCCGGTCAGGCGATGCGAATGTTTGCAGAGGCTCTGCAGCGGCGACAGCAATCTAAAGGACGTCAGCAGTACACCGGCTGACGCGGTTGAAACAGATGAGCCCTACCTTCACTAATCCCAGAATTCCACACAACTATAGCACACACGCTTCTGTTGCCCCGCCCCATGTGAAAAGCATTGTAGTTCCGATAGGTTTAGCGGCACTCCCTCAAGAGGGGAGATGTGCAGAATTTGATTCATGCGGCCTTCACCGACGAAGTCGGAAGGCAGTACGGCGTACCTGCCAACCCAACCTCTTGATACCTCTTGCTGCGGGAGCCATAGGATGCTCAGATGCACCCTGAAGTGTCTCTGTAATCGAACAGCTCTGGGAGATGCTGCCTTCAAGCACATCTCGTGCCGAACTGGAGCAGAGGCAAAAGAACATGTGTGATTTGCCGTAGAGCGCTGTTCGCTTCGGCACCTGTCCCAACTCCGTCTCGGCGTGCAGCTTGATCCACGCGCGGTCCAGGGTGAATTGTAACCTCCAACACGTTTTCGGTTCCTGCTGATGACCGAGTATCCTGTACAATCAGACATGACATATCATATCAGTTCTGGAAGTTCTACCCGATGGCTTTGAGTGCCGCATGGCGACTACCGAGGCCGAGAACAAGGCAAGTGACAGTAGCAGTCTGTTGTCAGAGGGCACCTTTGCCTGGAGACGTCGAGGTCTCTCTGCAGAAGGGTTCTGGTGGGAGGCGCAATTGGGCAGAGTTCGCCGAGCATGGGGAAGATTGTGACAGCCTGAAAGGTCTGAGCAGCTCGGCAGTTCGGGGTAGCTCGTCATCGCAGCTGCGGCTGGATGCGACGCGATGCTGGCTTGACAAGATTGTCATTGGCCACCTGGATGCAGCTAGCAAGACCATTAAGAATTAAGAGCTTTGGCGAGAGCTACGTTTCGTCAGCAACTGGCAGGTTGCACTGCACTTTGTTCTAAGGCGAGAAACTATGCCCATTCGCCTCGTCTGTGCAGGAAAGGCTTTGGATTCGAGTCTTTCCCTTGCCCATCTGTGCTCGCCACGTAGCTACGCCTCAGCCACGGAGGGGAGCAAGCTTCGACTGGTCGCCAGCCGGGCGCAGGACGCAGAGGTCTTTGCCCGCCCTCAAGCACTCCTTCGGTTTCAAGTGATGGGAGCGCCTGAATGCATTCACGGAGCGTGTAGATGCAGCTATATGCTAGTATGCGAAACGTTAGCAGGGTAGATTTCCTCGACTTCTCCGAACCGGAGCTTCGTCCGAAAATGAATCCGGCCCGCCCGACCATGGCCAGGCGGTGATCGCAGAAGTCTCGTCAGAAGCCGCACTGCTGGTTGGACATGCCGCGAGGATCACTGGTTGCTTTGCTGCAATCCTGGGTACTCATAGTGAAGAAGGGAAAACTTGTGTGATTGTCAGTGATTTTCGATGGATGTGAGGTAAGGTCCCAGGCCGGAGACGACTCTGCTCGTGCTGGACGCCTCTTTGAGCGTGGGGCTTAGAGACTTGAGATTGGTTCAGCACGAGGGAAGCTATCTCGACTTCAGGTTGCGCGGCACAGTGGCAGGAGCCCGTCTCAGAACATCGGGAATGGTAATATCATGCATGTTGTTGTTTGCTCTCGGGTTGCCGTAATCATGTCTGTGCAGCGACCTGAAGCATGCAAATGCATGCAACTGCCTGCTGGATGTTTCCGTTCACAAGCTCGTATCAGGGTGAATCGTATGTATCCTTAACATATCAATGATCGAAGTTTTTTGAATGTGCCTGTTTCAACCCACCTTTGAAATAGTTGTAATGTGAGATCCACTCCAGGACCTCGTTCGTTTGTCAGGCGCTCAGTGCAGTTGAAACGGCAACTGCAGAAGAGCAGACTCTGTATAGGAACGCTGACAGGCAAAGGGTGGGGGGACTTTGCGTCCAACTTTCGAAAGGAAGAGCGGGTCTGAACTCCGAGGGAACAGTCCCAAGCACACCGAGCCGAGGTCATGGCGTTTGCAGGCAGAAGCCGTTTGCCAACAAGGCGGTTTCCGGGTGTGAGTTGCTCGACGGTCTGCACGTTTCTGGTGCAATTTGCCGAAAGGCTTCCAAGACTTATTGCAGATCGCCAGGGCCCTGTCGCATGGCCGAATGCCGTGGGCGAGCTATTTTGGAGTTCGCTTTGGCTTTCAGGTGCTCTTCCACCCGTTGGCGATGCACAGCATCTACTCGGAGGGCTTCCCCGACGCAGCCGACTTTACGATCCGCGCGCCCTTCCCCACCATTCACCTGCTACGAGCCTTGGATATGCCAATGTGCCCCGGTGCTCAGCGTGGCTTGACCTGAGCCAGCCGTGAGAAGCCGAGGAGAGGCCGACGTCATGAAGGCAGCACCTGCCTCACAGAGGAGCCGAGGCGCTTGCTTTGCCCTTGCACACGATGCTCTAAGGTCCAGACCTATCCGGACACAGGTGAGATTCCGGTCCGCAACAAGGCAAAGTTGCGCGACCAGGGCTTGGAGTTGTGCCAGGAGCGCTTAAACGCTTGTTTGGGCGACGGCACAAAACAAGGAATCCGTGCTCTTTGAGTTTGAGAGCCAGTCGCTTTTTGAGGTTCTTTTTCTTACAGGCATATGCAGTCGGCGACCTGATGGCCCACAGCTCCACAGAGCGGTGGATACGGGGTTGGAGTAGGGTTTCAGAACCGCAGAGGGGGCCATGAAAGTTTGCACCCTCAGTCGTACTGATGCCCATAGGATGCCGACGACATCCTGCTGTCAGCTCGCGATACTATTGCAAACTCTATTGATCTATTGCATCCGTCCGCATAGTTATACTTAATCTTGGCTAACTGCAGACATGTTCTCGTGTCTGCATCTTTTGTTACGAGTACCCACGCAGTCTCTTTGCCAGACACTTACACACTGCAAATCCACGCCGTCACTCGTCCTGCGCATGCCTCAAGATGCCTTCAGGCATCTGCTCCGAGTTTCACCCCTGTTTAAGCTTTGGCAATACACCCCTATGAACCTAGTGACCTAGCGATGCATTCGTCCCCGCCGATTCGCGCGCTTCATGTGTGCTTCGTTTCTTTATCACATGTGTCACGCCAGAACCCGGCTGCATCACAACTCCATCCGCGCACGATCGGAGATGGGTGCCCTGAAATCTTTTTTAACCCGGAGGGATGAGCACGAAGATCACCAATCGTAAGTAAGCTCGGGAAGGCCACAAAGCAGGCGAAGCGATACTGTGGGTGCTTTCATGATCAAGAAACGCTTCGGTGTAGCAGGTGGTTTTAAGCAAGCAGGATTAGTATGTCTCACCTGAGAACGGATCGACAGATCTGGGAAGCAGTTTGCAGTAAAACCCAATGGCGTTTGACGACAATGGAACGAGGAGTGCTGGTGCATGTCACACATCAATCTACGTGGTGCTCGTCGTTTCCTTCGGCACCGTCTTGCATCCCGAGCTGAAGGCCTTCTACAGACGGGGACATGGAGATATGAAGAACACGGTTTCTGTCATTGACGCTGCATTGGCGACCTTGTTCTTGGCGGCTCTTCGCCTTTGCTCAAGGTGTGCCTCGGACAGTCCCAGGCCCATTCCGTTCTGGCAGAAGCTGAGATGGGCGGCGCCGCCCGGAATCTTCGTGTTTCTGGTCATCACACTCTCTACCTGGGCCAACTTCTTGAGCTACAAAGCCTTTGCCATGCTGGGCCCCTGCGAACTGATTTTTGTTTGGATCTTCGCCCGCTTTTTGCCGGAGGAGAGGCAAATTCCTCTTTGTAGGGATCTTCCGGCAGTGATCCTGACGGCCCTTGGGAGCGTTCTCTTCAGTATCGCAGAAGTCACCGGGGCCGGTCCCCCGGGCAGCACGAGCACGAGCACAAGTGCCTGGGCGATCGTGGCCTCGTTGCTGTGCAGGGCATGCCAAGCTCTCATGACCGTTTCCCTGCGGAGCTGCTGCGTCAATGTAGGTCGTGTGGGCGTTCTGGAGATCACTCTCCTGAAGCTTCTCGTCACCTCTCTTCTGTGCCTGCCGTATGCGCTCCTCACGGAGGGATTGGAGCCGTGGTCGACACTCGCCGACAAAGAGTTTTGGACAGACTCGACGTCCGCGTTTTTGCTGCTGGGAAGCATCTTCATTACCACTGGCTTTCAGTGGGCCACCGTTGGCACGAACGCCGGTCTCAGGTCGCCTCTGGTCGCTGTGTTGCTGGGCACTTTGCAGCCGCTTACCGCCGTAGCTTTGGTGCTGGCCTTCAGCAACTCGCCCTTCTGCCAGGCACTGGGCCTGAAGCGGCGGGACTCTCCGCTGGAGATTGCTGGAATCTGCTGCCTCATCCTGGGCCTGCTGGTAGGCGGCCTATGCAGCCTGAACTCCCTGAAAGAAACCAGACCGCTCGAAGTCACGTCGGAGCTCCGAGACCAGACCCTGGAATTCCTCGACCACCGAAGAGCTGCCGCTGGTATCTCGGCCGGGCGCGAAAATTGAGGCGGAGCCCTTCAGAGCTCTGATCGTCCTCGTGAGGCCCTTGCAGACAGACTTAAGCCCGTTGATCGCGTAGACCACATCGTCGCAGCCGACTTGTGGCAGATTTGCCTTCACCCGGAAAATTGTGAAAGTAAGTTCCTAAGCATTGACTGAAAGCCTTAATCTTGAAGCGTAATCATGCTTAAGCATTCTAGGTGCAATCATATGTAAGCATGTTGCCTGTGGCTCGAATCTTGGAGTAGCGATCCCCGGTTTGTCTGCCACGGTGTAATCCCAACAATAACAGATCATTAAACTGACTCCGCTTTTTTCGCAGAGGAGTTTAGTAGTACAGTAGCTTAGGTCTTAGGAACGGGAGCCTTGAGTGCAAGGTGCGTAATAGTGCTCTCATTGTTGCACCTGCCAGATGGCTTTTCAACGGGGGGAAGGTAGAACTGATATAATCAATTACAAGTATTGTATGACTGTTGGAGGTCATGTATTGAAATGGTCGGTGGCATACTCGCATGCCTTATCTTGGGAAAAGAATTCCAAAGTACAAAGAGTTCTTTGTCTGCAAGAAGGAAATAGATGTGAAAGCAGTTTCCGGAAATAGCTTCGGACAAGAAACTTGAACGTCTGAGGCTTGAGACTCGTCATAATGCTGCGCAGGGCCGCCATTCCCTTACGACAGGCCACTCCAGCGCTACCACGACATCGTAGGGTCGGTAAAGGAATCCTTGCTTTGTACGATCTTTGCTTTATATGAAGCTGGACATGAGCTGTCCACTCAGAGCGAAATGCAACCGTCCGCGTGCTGAGCTTCAGATTCCCTTCTTGCAAGTTTGTTCATGTTGCCCCCGCAGCCTGAGACCGAGACCACACTGGTAGGTGTGTACACGGAATGCTTGGTGCAGCTGAGGCTCATGTTATGTATCCTCTCACCGGTCGTTCGGAGTAGAGTGGTGCAAGTTGATGGAGATGGCAGCAGGTCATATGCACCTTTTTTTGCAACGGTGCAACATAAGCCAAATAGGGTGTCTTCGAGTCCGACGACGATATGCGGCCACCCCATCGCAGGTTTTGTCGCCGAACCGTGCGATGCATTCCGCATATCCCAAAACAAAAAATCAGCGAAGCATCATGAAGCACAGCATTGCCTAACAGCGAAGCAGGTCATCGCGTGTCCGCGCAATCAGAGTGGACCGTCACGACAACAACTCGGACCGTATAGCGCAACAGGCCCACGTGCCGAAGCTGCCTTGGGTAGAGCGCGGGAGAGTCGACGACTCACCTGCATGCTGCAGGATGTCCGCGGTTGTGCGAGGCTGTCGAGCCCTCTCCCCCCCTGCGATGGGAACGACTCCTGCAAATGGAAAGCCTCGTGGAACCGCTGCAGGCACGCAGTGTTTTGCGGTTCTCAGGCATTCAGATCTTGAGTCAGTGACATGACATGCGTTAGAACTCCTGCACTGCACTGATCTTACTTTGGAGTAGACTCGCATTCGATAGCCTGTGCTTCAGATCCACTGCTTCAGATCCAACCATTGGCTGAGAGCAAACCCAAGACTGAGAGCCCCCTGCTAGGGCTAGGGCCCAGTACGCCGTGCAGCCTTTGGAGCGGCTCCGCCTCGCCATGGAGGACGACTTGGCAGCTGCACTGGCCTTGTCCATGGAGCCCAATCAGGCCACCGCCGGGCAAGAGACTCTGAGATACTCCACTTTTGTTGCTCCTGTGCAGGCCCACCAGGTTAGTCCGGCTGCTGCTGCGGTCACGACCCTGCAGGCGAACACTGACGCGCTTGCAGAAGCGGGCTCCCTTGCAGTGCTATCAACCCTGCTCAACAACCTCGCCCTTCGGCTTTAGCTTCTCTTGCATGTGCATAGACCGTTCGCCAATGCGATGTCACTCACTCCCGAGGTGAAGAACCCAGCTGAGGACTGTCTGCAACCATTGAATGGTCGTGTCAGCGGTGCTTCGCGTAACTACAAGATGATCTCCTGACGTCGCTACCACCACACCCTAAACCTCGAAATCGGAATGGGGCACCCGTAGGGACATTGGGGAGGCCCAGACTGAAAAGGGTGGAGACGCGGTGGAGGGCTGGGCAGAGCTCGGAAAGTGGCAGGCGGGCTGGGACTGGCACGGGGGTAGGGGCAGGGAGTTAAATGTGCCCGCACCATGGAGTGGACAGAGCACGGGCTCAGGAGAAACAAACAGAATGTGGCGCATTTTCACGGACAAGTTCTGAGGGCGGATAGAAGGCCAAAAGGTTGGAGGAAAAAGTGTGGGAACGCCCTTGGCGCTCGCCCCCAGCTTGCCGGGGTCGGCAGATGAGGAGAAGTTTCGGAAGGTGAAACTCGCCAACCCAAAGATCAGCCAGGTACCCAGACCGGCCATCAGATGAATCATGAGGCAAGGGTGAATCCTAGCGGTGTCGAGTCGCCAAGGTAAGGCCTTGAGCTGTCCCGGTGCTGAAGACGTCCTCCTCGCCGCCGGATTCTTGAAGACTGCAGAGCATTTGGAGGCCCTCGCCGCAGATGCTTTCCTCTCTCCCCTTTTGCATGGTCATGCGTGGTCTATACCAGGTCCCCACAGAGAGGCCGGCGGATCAGGTGAAGGCGTGCGGGCGGACTGCGATCCTGAAGCCTCCTGCTTCCGGAGCGGCTCTCGCCACAAAATGCGCAGCGCGCCGCAGGCCTCCGCGGAGGAGGTCCTCGAGGCCTTGGCCGTGCTCAGCGGCGACTTTCTGCTCTCCGCGGAGTTTCGGGCAGAAGGCGCAACCGCTTCGCTGCCACCGTGCAGTCGCATTGGCGGAGGTTGCTTGCCAAGCGCGCTTTTTCTTTTTGCTTGTCGAGGCGAGGTTCGGTGCGTGGTCGCGCTGAAAGGCGGCTCAGTGGCCTTCGCTGGAATGGCAGCTCAGTGGCAAGCATTGCACCTTGGAGCAGAGCACGCTCTAGCCCAGCCCGAGGATAACCTGGTTCACCTTTGTGATCCACCCAATGGAGTGAGAGTTCTGTCGGGGCACCAGCGCAGAGCTGGAGTTGACGGCGTGCTTGCTCTCTGCAGCGGCGACGACTCCGTGGACCTGGTCTCGGCGGGCCGCGATGGCTCCATCATCCTCTGGAGAAACGGAGAAGCCGTGGAAACCCTCAAAGGCCGGCTCGCACAAAGTCTGGAAGTATTGAGACCTGCTCCAGCGACCAGTGTTCATCCCAAGGTCACGGCGAGAACATCCAGGGCACGAACGTCCATGTTGTTTCTGCGCTTGGTCGCACTTCAGATGGCCGTCTGGTATCGGGTGGCTGGGATAAGACCGTGCGAGTGTGGAAGAAAGACCAGCTGCCAGCCATCATGACCGGCCATGACATCGCAATTAATGCTGTTGCTGGTCTGGACACTGGAGACGTTGCAAGCGGAAGTGCGAAGCCCAGCAACTTCACCTCCTAGCCGGATGGGATGGCGATCCTCAGTCACATTTCATGTCAAGCCAAGGTGGCGATCAGACAATTGGCATTTGGCGAGATGGCCAGAAGCTTCGCAGCATACCGGCGAAGCAGGTCCCAGTTTGACAAATGTGATCTAGCACTCAAAGGCTCATCGTTTCAAGCAGGTGGTGCGTGCACTTTGTCCGTGCAGTGGCGCACTGGTGGCTGCCGCTGGAAATGATGGCGTCGTGCGCCTCTGGGATGCAGCAACAGGCGCGCAGTCTTTCCAGCCCCTTGCAACAAGCACCTGGCCAACAAACCTAGATGATCGCAACCGACGCCTTCGGTGCAAGCATCCTGTACTAAGAGTCTACTAGCCGCCGCCAGTAAGCACGATGGGAAGAATGTGTCTTTTGCCTTTTGCTGCTTCCCTGTGGTTCTCTCAGCGCAGGCCAGGCTGTGGCTGAGCGGCAGGTGGCCGAGCACCTTGGCAGCGCATCTCGGGGCCCGGCCCTGCCCAGCCCGGCCCTTTTTGCGGGTCCCAAACGCTGTTCCCTCTCGAGGTCCTATGTGCTTTCGTTGTCGCGACGAGAGAGCGGCGAGCTCGCGGCTGGGACCTCCGACGGCCAAGTCTTTATCCTCGCGCACGAAGGCGCATCTAGGGCCTCGAACCTCCGGCAGCCGTGCGGTAGATATTGTCAGATTGCATCACGAGGCGCGTCCCTGTGCCAGAAGGGGAGCTTCCAAGTTTGCGGCGAGGCGGGAGGTTCCGTTCGGCTTTCAGCATCTTCTGGCCAAAGATTCGGGTTCCTTTCCGAGGTCTACGGCCTCAGCTTCCTGTCCAATGGTGACTTGGCAGTGGCCTGCGGCGACTGCAGTTGCACCATCTGGACTCGGAGCCCGGCGCGCGCAGCGCCACAGGAGACGGGACGAAAGCCCGCGTTCCGCGCTTTCACCGAACGCGGCTCGCAGGCGGTCAGGGAGGACTTCGGTGCCCGTGCGGCGGCTCTCGCTGCAACGCGAGCACCAGCGATGCCGACGCCAGGTGCAAGGGTGGCATTTGCCTTCATGCGAGTTTTTTTTCAGCAACACTGCTTGTGCAAAGGCCCAGGTGGCGGCTGCAGTGGTAGTTTTGATTTCACCTTCCCGGTGGACTTCGGCTCGCAGAAGTTCTCTCTATCTTGGAATCGGGGCGAAGAACCGAAAGCCGTTGCAGAGCGATTCATCAGGTGCCATTTCGGTGCGAAGATCTTGCTTTGTGTTCGCATCTTGAGCGGCTTTGCTTGGGGCGTTGGCAGGGAGAACCAGTTGGATCCACGTCACACAGGCCCTTGTCAGCACTTGTGAGATCTTGTGAGCCAGCACGAAAACATACGAAAACTCCTTGTGTGAGGTGACGTCGTGGCGTTTGTGATGCAGGCCATGCAGCAGGGCCAGGTCAACGGCCCGGGCGCTGCAAAGGACTTCAACTTCCCTGTTGAGGTCGCAGACGGACGCCGCTTGACCATTTCTTGGAACCGGGGTGATAATCCTCAGCAAGTCGCTTTGGACTTCGCAAAGCAGCACGGCGGCATCGGTGCCGCAGAGCTTCCGGACATAGCAAATTTCGTCCAGCAAGCGTCTGGACCTACAACGAGCTTCCAGCAAGCTCCAGCTGCTGCTCCAGCTGTAACGCCAGCGATGCAGCAGCAGCTCGTGGATCAGATAACGTCCATGGGGTTCCCAGATGCGATGGCGCGGAGTGCCCTGGAGGCAGCCCACTGGGACATCGAGTCTGCGATTTCTCGCCTGCTGGGTTAACAAAAGAGGAGTCCAAAGACATGAAGAATGATCCTGAGAAGGACATCCTGACGACTCCAAGGAGATGAGCAGAGCCGCCCCTTCTACTACAGGTACGACATGTCGCGAGCACCAGCGAGGCCAGGGATTGATCGCGAAGGAAAGGAATCGGCCCTGAGGGTGAAAAAGCTGTCGACTCCCAGTTCAAGGACCGTCCATTATTGCATCCGTGTATGGTTCTTCCTGCTGTGCCTCGTTTGCCACCTCCGCGGCTAACATCCGCACAACAAGTGCTCTGTTTCTAGACTCACGATGGGACAGGCAAAGCAGTGCACGACCGCCACATCAATCTCATCTCAGTCGCAGCCGATAGTGGTTCGAGCGCCGAGCGCGCTGTTCGGTTGCC
Organism: Symbiodinium sp. CCMP2456; assembly: GCA_905221635.1. Taxonomy (NCBI): domain Eukaryota; class Dinophyceae; order Suessiales; family Symbiodiniaceae; genus Symbiodinium; species Symbiodinium sp. CCMP2456. The sequence continues at coordinate 41,825 of CAJNDV010032830.1, forward strand.
ATTGATGATGTGGACATTCCAGGCTGCTTCAACCATCCCTACAGCCACAAACTGGCAGGGTAGCCGCTTTAGTGAGAACATCTCACCATGCAGTAGTTGTGTTGTGCTTTGCTGCTATACTATTGCAATTGCTGGAACATGCTGGAACCATGTAGAGCAAATCCGGACCTTCACAATTTTGTCTGATGCCACAGGGTCTGAAATGCGGTTTGCTTTTTTGGACGGACTGGCGTATCTTGCTTCAGCCAGCTTGAGGGTGTAGGAAAAATGGAATGTCATGTATTGCTTTGAAGCCGGCCGGACATCAGCCCAACGGACAGAAAAAGGGAGTTCACAACCAACAGCCTCAAAGCGGTGCCATCGAAGCGCTTTTGGTGAGGCGTCGCTGACGAAAAGCCATTCCTACGCTCCCTCCACGCTCGGGCCGTACTTAGGGCTAGGCAAATCTTCGGACAATGTCTTCGGTGTTTAGTTCGCTTGATGGGGGTTTGGGCCAATCTGCTGACGTAGGAGGCTGCAATTCCACATTGGCACGATGCACTGCAGCGTGCATCCTCTTCTAAGCTTCTATAGGGCTATAGGGCTTCTCTTCGTTGGGCTCATGAGTTCAGAGCTCAGCGCCTACACTTTTTTAAGCATGGTCCCTCTGTGAAGATTTCCCTACGGCGAGCAGCAGCAGAGGCAGACGCAAGGTGCTTGGACTGCTTCCCCCAGGCAGCCGGCACTGCCGCACAGGCCCAATTTGTCGTCATGTGGCTTCGATTGGGGATCTCTGTTTGCAGAGGGTTTTGTGTACAGAGTGCCCCTTCTTCATGGGATGGTCGCAGTGTCGGCTCAGCTTTTAGAAGTGCCGATGGCATGATTCGAGGTTCTGCCAATCACTGAGGTCGAGGACAGGTTTTTACACAGCGAGCGATAGCCGACAGCAGCACTGTGTCAAAGCCTCCATATCCAGGACTGTCGTGGGAGTGTGAGGTAGGCCCGTAGGCCCAGCCCTGAAGTTCGGCCTTTCTGCGAGGCTGGCCGTGCCCACCCGACCTCCCTCAGTCGCTGGACCAACACAGGCACAAGGATCTGAGAGGGCTCAAGGCTGCGCTTTGCAATTGGATCGCGAAAGCGAAAGGAAAGCGTTGGTAGCCCATACTTGCCTAAGTTGACAAGCCGAAAGTTCGTCAAAGCCTCCTTAGCGATTCGAAAGCCCGATGTGCCAGGTGATCCGAAGCGGCATCCTCACGGAGCGCTACGGACGTCCATACCTGAGGTCAAGACCCCTTTTTGGAAAGATGTCAGAGTTTACGTTTACAAGCCTCCTAGGCTGCGCTTCCATTCGGGGTTCGTGGGATCGAAGGTCTTGGAAGGAGAACCGTGCCCCGAGTAAAATTCCTGGTTGCAAGCCGCAGTTACTGTAGGCCTGATCCGTGTCTGGTATCTAGCCGCTCTAGCCAGCACCCAAGCCCAAGCCCTCACTGCAAAGCTTGGGGCCTTGTGAGAACAGCAAGGCCCAGCCTCGTCGTCTCCAAGGCCATGCTACTCCTGGAGGCCCTGGGTAGGGTTCGGCGCAAGGCTGCGTGGTTGAGATCGGAGGTGCGGAGTGATCCGAGCATCGCAATAATGGGGGGGGGGGGGGGGGGGGGNNCGCAGGGGGGGCCGTCCCCCAATCCCCCAACTTGTAGAAATAAGGAGCAAAAAACCTCGTCAATCCACTGCGCCCAGGGCAGCGGAGCGTTTCTTTCGGTGCCAACCCTACAAAACCCCAATTCCATAGTGATACCATTCAATTCCAATACTAGTACTAATTACTAATGATGACTAATTCCAATACGACTATACATCTAATACATTTAGCAGCAATACTAGCAGAGCTTGGAGCCTGAATCTTTTGCGCTGGAGTTCTTCTTCTGGAATCGGGCACTTCAGGTCACGCGCAGTTGAGCCCATGGGCACTCAGTTCGGCCCCTGTCGCCGGCTGCAGTACTCGTGTTATGGGGTCCATGGCCGTCCTATGCACAGAGTGTCAGCAAAACTGATATTGCTGCCAGTAGGCTTCGCACTCCCGTGGGATCTACACACCAAAACTGCTGACAGCAGGAGAGTGCGTTATGCAAAGGTTTGGCTAGGTGCGAGACTTCTTTCAAACGCACCAATGCTCAGGCCGGCGTTGCTATGTGGCGAGCCGAGATTCCGAAGTCCGTTCCGCATGGCAGTGAATCATTGGATGCGTGCATGTTGTTGTTCTTTTTTGCTCAGCTACTCTGTTCTGTTGTCGTTGTTGTTGTTGTTGTTGTTGTTGTCGTCGTCGTGGTCGTCGTCGTGGTTGCTGTGGTTGTTGTTGTTGATGTTTTTGCTGTTGCTGTTGCTGTTGCTGTTGCTGTTGCTGTTGCTGTTGTTGTTGTTGTTGTTGTTGTTGTTGTTGTTGTTGGTTGTTGTTGTTGGTTGTTGGTTGTTGGTGGTTGTTGGTGGTTGTTGGTGGTTGTTGGTGGTTGTTGGTTGTTGGTTGTTGGTTGTCGGTTGTTGTTGTCGGTTGTTGTTGTCGGTTGTTGTTGTTGTTGTTGTTGTTGTTGTTGCTGTTGCTGTTGCTGTTGTTGTTGTTGTTGTTGTTGTTGTTGTTGTTGTTGTTGTTGTAAGCCTCTCGGCTCAGGTAAGGTCAGGCTAGTACAGTCGCCTTTTTCCTTACTCGCCATGGCATTTGTCAGCGCCTGAGCAGTCCCGGTCCCAAGTCCGGGAGGGAGCTTAAGATTTTACAGACTTCT